>JAHHZJ010000852.1:0-34168 GCA_021437245.1 Aegilops speltoides
TTGAGGGCTAATAAACTTTTGCAATAAGTATATGAGTTCTTTATGACTAATGTGAGTCCATGGATTATACACACTCTCACCCTTCCATCATTGCTAGCCTCTTTGGTACCGTGCATTGCCCTTTCTCACCTCGAGAGTTGGTGCAAACTTGGCGGTGCATCCGAACCCGTGATCGATCGCTCTATCACACATAAGCCTCCTTATATCTTCCTCAAAACAGCCACCATACCTACCTATTATGGCATTTCCATAGCCATTCCGGGATATATTGCCATGCAATTTCCATCATCATCATATACATGATTTGAGCATTCATTTTCATATTGCTTTGCATGATCGTAAGATAGCTAGCATGATGTTTTCATGGCTTGCCCATTTTTGATATCTTAGCTCGCTAGATCATTGCACTTCGGTACACGGAAATATTCATATAAGTCATATCTTTGTTCTAGATATCGAGTTGTAATATTGAGTTGTAAGTAAATAAAGTGTGATGATCATCATTATTAGAGCATTGGTGAGGAAAGGATGATGGAGACTATGATTCCCCACAAGTCGGGATGAGACTCAGGACTTTATGAAAAATAAAAGAGGCCAAAAGCCCAAATAAAAAAAGAGGCCATAGAAGCCCAAAAAAGGCCAAGAGAGAGAGGGCAATGTTACTATCCTTTTACCACACTTGTGCTTCAAAGTAGCACCATGTTCTTCATAGAGAGAGTCTCCTATGCTTTCATTTTCATATACTAGTAGAATTTTCATTATAGAACTTGGCTTGTATATTCGATGATGGGCTTCCTCAAATGCAGAGGTCTTCATGAGCAAGCAAGTTGGATGCACACCCACTTAGTTTTCAGTTTGAGCTTTCATACACTTATAGCTCTTAGTGCACCCGTTGCATGGCAATCCCTACTCCTCGCATTGACATCAATTGAAGGGCATCTCCATAGCCCGTTGATTAGTCACGTCGATGTGAAACTTTCTCCTTTTGTCTTCTCCATAAACCTCCACCATCATATTCTATTCCACCTATAGTGTTATATCCATGGGTTGCGCTCATGTATTGCGTGAGGTTGAAAAAAGCTGAAGCGTTTAAAATTTTGAACCAATTGCTTGGCTGACACGGGATGAGCATGAGGGGTATCTTGTGTTAAGAAAGGGAGCATACAAGACTATATGATTTTGTAGGGATAGCGTTCTTTAGCATTGATATTTCAAAAGACATGATTATGCATTAGGATGCGAATTATTATTGCTTTTATGTCAAATGATAGACTATTGCCTTGAATCACTTTCGTGTCTTAATATGCATGCCATGATTAGATTACATGATCAAGATTATGCTAGATAGCATTCCACATAAAAAATATCTTTTTATCATTTACCTACTCGAGTCGAACAGGAATTAAGCTTGGGGATGCAGATACGTCTCCGTCATATCTATTATTTTTTATTGTTCCATGCCAATATTATTCAACTTTCATATACTTTTGGAAACTTTTATACTATTATTGGGACTAACATATTGATCTAGTGCCCGATGTCGAGTTCTGTTTGTTGCATGTTTTATGTTTCTGAGAAAACCCATATCCTGAGTCAAATGGGATAAAACAGGCGGAGAATATTTTTGGAATATTTGTGATATTTGGGAAGAAGAATTAATGCGAGATGGTGCCCGAGGGGGCCACGAGGCAGGGGGCGCACCCAGGGGGCAAGGCGTTCCCTTGACCCTCGTGGGCACCCCGTAAGGCGGTTACTGCTCTTCTTTGGCATAAGAAAACTAATTTTAGGAGAAGAATCTGGCGAAGGTTTCAATCCAATCGGACTTACGGATCTCCGGATATATAAGAAAGCGGTGAAAGGGCAGAATCTAAGAACGAGAAGCAGAGAGAGAGCGGAGGCAGATCCAATCTCGGGTGGCTCTCACCCTCCTCCGCCATGGAGATCATGGACGGAGGAAACCCTTCTCCCATCTCGGGATAAGGTCAAGGAAGAAGAAGAAGAAGAAGAAGAAGCGGGGCTCTCTCCCCCTCACTTCCGATGGCACCGGAACGCCGCCGGGAGCCATCATCATCACCGTGATCTACACCAACACCTCCGCAATCTTCACCAACATCTCCATCACCTTCTCCCATCTATATTCAGCGGTCCACTCTCCCGCAACCCATTGTACCCTCTACTTGAACATGGTGCTTTCGCTTCATATTATTATCCAATGATGTGTTGCCATCCTATGATGTCGAGGAGATTTTCGTTGTCCTACGGTGATTGATGAATTGCTATGATTGGTTTAATTTGCTTGTGGTTATGTTTCTATCCTATGGTGCTCTCACGTGTCGGCGCAAGCATGAGGATTCAGCTGAGGTGTTGCAATACGTTCATGATTAAGCTTATAGTGGTTGCTTGAGTGTGAAGCATAAACCCGAGTAAGGGGTTGTGGCGTATGGGATAAAGGGACTTGATGCTTTAATGCTATGGTTGGGTTTTACCTTAATGATCTTTAGTAGTTGTGGATGCTTGCTAGAGTTCCAATCATAAGTGCATATGATCCAAGAGAAAGTATGTTAGCTTATGCTGCGTGCGTAGAGTTATGTCGATGGTCGATAGAACTTGAGGAATATTTGTTCTACCTTTAGCTCCTTGTTGGGTTCGACACTCTTACTTATCGAAAGAGGCTACAATTGATCCCCTATACTTGTGGGTTGTCGGGCCGTGGACCCGACTATCGGCCTTTCCGTATAGTACTCTTCGATGGTAGTCTTTCCTTGCCCATGTTGACCACGCGCGCGCCGAGAGCACCGAGGCGGTGGGCGGCGGCATGCCCTAGGAAGGGGCGACGAGGCGAGGGGAAGATCACGGTAGTGGATGCCCAATAGAGAGAAAGAATCGAGGTTCTTGGTTTGGTTCTGATGTGAGGCTGCTTGCAGTTGCCGCGGGGACTGGCTAGCGGTGGGAGTAGTAGAGGCGGTGAGGCCTCAGCGGCGGCAAACCGGCAATAGAGTTAGGAAGCGGGTGGTCTCGCCCGGCCTTGGTTTGGGTAGCTGGTGCAAGAAGAGCAGCGATTGAAGAAGCGGCAGGACCGTTTGATTCAAATCAGCGATTCTTGCTGCTAGAATCGTTGTTGACTAAGTTGACAAGCCTGCGTCTGCGTCAACTTAGTAGGCCTGATGTCGACCTCCCAAGCTAGTGCGCCCGGATGTCGATGGGAGGAACCATTTTTTCGCGTAATAAGGAGGCGATTGATTGCGTGCGACCAGGCGATGGGGAGTAGGGTGGGCGGTGAATCACATGCAGCATTACCAGACCACAAGAGGAGGTGCGAAGTCCCACCAGCGCTAGTTTAAGCGGAGGAGCGGAAGATCGAGGATTGAAGAAGCACGTCGGCCATTGGATGGACATCCAACGATCCTTCTTTGCTATAATCGTGTGTTGACTAACAAAGCCTTGCGTAAACAAGTCAGACCTCGAAATCTATGGCATGTACAGCCGATTTTCTATTATTTTATAATTTTTACTTATTTTCTAATTCATATGGAATTTATTGCAGCCCATTTTCCATTTTATAATTCTGCCCATTTTCTAGTCGATGCCGGGGTTAAAAATTAACTAAATATATGCGAAATTTTGAAAATTCATAAATTTTTCTTTGAGAACAAAATATTCTTAATCCAAAAATAGTAGCCATACTAAAACAAATTTAAAAATAAATTAGTACTATGTCATATTAAATCAATGAAATAATCCCTCCGTCCCAAAATTCTTGTCTTAAATTTGTCTAAATACGGATATATCAAGTCACGTCTTGGTATTAGATACATCCGTATCTATACTAATGTAAGACTAGAATTTAGGGACGAAGGAGAAATATAAAATATCCATGAAGAACAAAACAAAAAACTAATATCCCATTTGCTATAATATTTTTGGAATTTTGACCCTTTGATATTACTTTTAACGGAGCCTTGACCATACTCTTTGGCGGTGGAATGCATCCCTCCTCATGTTGAAAGATTTGCAGCCCGATGAAGTCGGAGAAAACAAATAGGCCTAGCTTGGGTATTCTTCAAAAAGAAATCTTGGGCTACCTATTTTCCCAAAAGAAAAACTGTGGGCTGGTCAAGTTGTTAGGCGGGCCATAGAGACCGCTACAACCAGGTTATAGCTTTGCTCCTCCGAATTACTACTCAAAAAAAAAGTTGTGCAATTTTGCCTTTGACTCACGTTGAAAATGATGTGGATTCGGATATCGGCGAGGGTGGGTTAGAGTAAAAAGCGAGGGTACATCGAGTAGTAAAAAGAAGCGCTTGCTTGTGTTGAGGAGTGGACTGGTGGGTCCATCTTGTCATACTCACAACTTCTGTCCTCTCGATTCACTATGTTCTGAGGGCGGACGGCGGCGCTTGGTGGCGCACCAAAGGCGGAGGATAAAGTGTTATCGCCAATGTCTTTGGGTTGGGTTGGAATTCTTATTGAAAAATAAAATGGTCGGAACTATTTACAGCGTTGACTCACGATTTCCATGGGTCCATTGGTTGCAAGAAGAAAATGTTGGGAGAAAGAAGATGTGGTTGCTATCATTGCCTAAGAATAATATCATTGAATGTAACGACACTATCATAGGAAATAATATCCTCTGTTAAACCGTGAATTTAAGAAGCTGGTGCATGAGCATTTAGCTTTATTTATTTATTTACTTATTTATGGTTAGGGACCATGAGCATGTACACAGGCGATTCATGTGAGAACCTCCCTTCCGATTAATTATAGGCTCCTCTATTGGGCCTTCATTAGTGGGTTGTATGTTATCAATAAGCGGAAAATGTGTTCCATCACGAAAAATAGTATGCTCTCGTATGATGCGGGGCACTAAAGGATCGGATTGTGCAGCGACTTCCAAAACATTGTGTTTATGGTTCTAACAACACATTTATTCAGCCAATAGACAAAATATACTACTGATTGTACATTGAAAACAACAGCAGCCGCAACCAAGGCTGGGGATGCAGTGAAGCGATAAGTAGGCGGAAAAGAGTAAAAGCGGCTCTCTCTTCCAAACCAAACATCAGCCATCATTAAAAAGGGCTATCAAAAAGAACAAGTGTATGCATCAAACTAAATAAAAGATCCTACTACACCAAGTATGCGCATCTAACTAGATGGTTCGAGTTAGGCGTTACTATTTATTAAGTGTGAGGATTGGTGGCGGCTTGAACGGATGGTTGCTGACGGAAACTCTAGCCGGCGGTAAAAGTCGATACTTCCGACCCTCTCTCCTACTTTGGGCTGCAAAGCGTGGCGGCTTTATATCGGTATGGTGCATGCGAGGCGCATGGTATCTTTGTCTACACAGTTTTGCTTGATGAAGCGAAACATAGCGCCATCATGATCCTTGCCGTCGGTTATTTCCTGGTTAATCGGATAATTCACTCCAACAAGCGAGCATGTACGGGGCTACTTACCAGCCTCCGGTCGACAATTCACGAAGGCCCGAGAGAAGATGGGATCCTGCTCAAAGACCTTGCAGTGACTGTGATTGTATTCCGTGAAACAACACGTCCGGTACGTGTGAACGGTCATCAATCATTCGCCATCGTCTGATTGAGCCAGGAACCACCTGCAACTGCCATGTCGCTTTTCTTTGAAAGGTTCTGGGATTAGGAAGGGTAGGGACACCAGGCGGCCTACAACATCATATCAAGTTAGAGTCAAATAAAAAAGGGTTCTTAATGTAGTCAATCTTAAGAACAACATGTTATGAGCATGAATATTTTTTCAGTAAATGTTGACAGTAATATAAGCAAGCCATCATGATATCATAGGAAAGTAACATCTTGCTATAACATCCGTTTATAGCGATGATTGGAAGTAGGCCCGACAATCGTCTAGCCATAGAAGAATCGGCGGTAAATGAAGCCCTTGTGTTCAATGGCATCGAGAGAACCATGGAGGATGTATGATCTGCGATGGGCGTGCAGATTTATCCACTTACCATGATGACTGTCGAGATAAGGCGAGACAGCGGTTGAAGAAGCATAATTATCCTAAAGTCTTTATAATTCGCAGATCTTGTAGGCACTTGGCGAGATTACAACCTTGAGCAAATCAAACTTGGTATCATGTTAGCTCTTGTAATATTACGAGTATTACGGGCGCGGTGATTAGCGATCACGATCTTAATCAAAGGAAGGGGATCAATGGCGGGTGTAGACCTCCATGAGCATCGGTATTGCTGACGGCAAACGAGCACCATCAAGGCGTGTTCATGCCGACCCAGTACATATCGTTAATGTAGTTGAGGTGGCGGGCATCGGATCGTAGTCAAGGGGTTGATGCTTGCCACCCTATGATCGTTATCTGCGTGACATGCCATTTACGAAGATCGGCGGCATCGGCAAGCAAGGAGCGGCTTAAAAAGCTCGGCTGGCGGCTTTGAGTAAGCGGTACACACGGCGAGCAGCGGTGGCGGCATGAATCTTGAGATTGTGCACCGTGAAACAATGAGCTTGATTACCTCTGCGGGAGCAAACTCTAGCCACTCTTTCGTGAATGCTTTCGATTCTGCCCTTGTTAGTGCTTGGGTTTTGGGCGAGGAGGCACCTTAAGCGGGATGGAAGATTGGGCGATATTATGTGCGGACAAAGATGGAGAAGCGAATATGTGATGTGGGAAGTCAGCGGTGATGATGACTACAACCGCCGCTTGACTTCAGAGACACATACTAGCAGCGTAGGGTCATATCGATGCGGACAAGTTGCTAGAGTGATCACGAGTAGTGGTACTCCTCTCATACCTACTACTATGCCCTAACTTGCTTTAGTATAGTAGTAGTGGAGTAGGACTCTGCTCTACTACTAGCACGGAGGAGTTGTATATTCTAATCTAAAATAGTTACAAACTTCAATGCCGGGCGTGGAAGGACTACGAACCGCCATCGGTGCTAACTCAATCCCGACAAGCGTTATTTGGGTGACATGGGAGTTGCAAATGCATGGCCTTGATTATAGTACATGTGTAAGGGTGGCGGTTTTCCAAATACTATGGCTTAAAATAGGCCACCGTCGGATGGTATCAGCGATTCACGTGAGATCGCGAGATTGAGCTTGTCGGCTTTCTAGGAATTGGGGTCCTCAGTTGCACTGCTGCGGCCTGCTGGCGTGGCTCAAGTGGTGGCCCGTCGACCCATCTTCATCAGCTCAAGCTCAAGACCCTCGCGAGGCCAAGCCTCATGGAGGGCAGACTGGCAAGGCCTCCTCATGAGCAGCCTCACCGAGGCAGGCTCGCGAGGAGGCGAGATATCGAGCAAGGGTACCTCGCGAGGTGCTCATGATGCAAGCCATGACTGATCGAGACGGCCAGGCGCCAGGCGGCGCCGGCTCGTCTGATGTCCTTGTTTCCTCTTTGGTGCAAAGGGGCCAGCCTGACGTGGAGTCTTGAGGCATCGAGGCAAAGGTTACCGTTCGTTACCGCTGAGACCAAGACCAGCAGGCGGCGGGGCGGTGGTCACCATGGTGCCCAAGGCGGCATCATCGCCAATGCCTTTGGCTGCGAAGACCAACTTTAGTCGGGATAACTTGTACTAGAAGTTCCCCTTCATAATGGCCGTTGTTGGCGCCCTTCCGCTTAATATTTGGGAAGAGGACCGGGGCCTCTATATATAGAGATAGCCACCATAGTAGAGGACATCAAATCTGGATCTCACCCGAGCCAGCAGAGGCGGAGCAATTCCTCTCCACGCACACCACCACAAGAACACCCTCGCGAGGCTGTTCTTCCTTTGTATTGTTCATCATCAGCCCCACGAGGCTATCTACCACACCACACATTGGGTAGGGTATTACATGACAGCGGTGGCCCGAACGATATAAACCTCGTGTCCCTTGTGTTCTTCACCGTTTAGCTTAGATTCTCGGCAAAGGCGTTGGGGCGTGCATCGGTAGGGAAAGATCTTCATCGTACCCGAGTTGAACCTTAAGGGTTTCTTTGGAACCCGATATCCGACATTTGGCGCACGGTAAGTGCGGCGGAGTCTTCTTCTGTTGTTTACGCATTCGATCGTTAAATCGCATCCATGGATGATGCTCGCCGAGCTCATCGCGTGAAGTCGGGCTGCTCGCCGCCCACGTCACGCGAGCGGCTCCGTCGGTGGGCCTCCGTC
The DNA here is from genome assembly GCA_021437245.1 of Aegilops speltoides. Lineage (NCBI taxonomy): Eukaryota > Viridiplantae > Streptophyta > Magnoliopsida > Poales > Poaceae > Aegilops > Aegilops speltoides. The sequence continues at coordinate 8,153 of JAHHZJ010000852.1, forward strand.
ATTCCCCATTGCTGCCGCCCATGCCGCCATCGGCCCGGCGAAACGGCAGCGAGCATCGTCCTTTGCATCCCTCGATCAGCGGGAAGGCCACCGCCACTCCGTCGCTGACTCGGTGGTTCATCATCTCCGCCCGTCGCGCTCCCGCAGACGCGCATGCGCGTACTCTCTGGCGCGAGCTCTGCACTATCGTCTGTCGGCGACCTCTACAGTGGCTGCTTTCGCATCACCGAGCTTCGTTAGTGCGCGAGGGGCTCCCCATTGTCCCTCTTGTTGCCTCGCCCTCCGGTCTCTGCGGTGATGCAGCTTCAGTGCCTCCACCACCTCCTCCCGAGAAGCGCCCTGGCTCCAAAGGCGCGCGGCCTGGGCGAGATACGCGCGTCCGGCGCTGCGCGACAAGAAAGGAGCTGCCAACAAATCCCTCACCCCCAAGAAGGTGCTCGCGTGCTCCCTGCACCGGCACTCCATGAACGCATCCCTGCGCCACCGCGTCAAGACCCGGCGTTGCCCCTGGCGGCGGCGTGCGGGAATCCCAGGAGCAAGCCCTGCATCAGCAAAGTGCTCCGGTGGCCACCGCAGGATGCCGCGCCTTCACCACCGAGCTACAGCGATGTCGCCTTGCGGGCAAGTTCAAGCGGATCTGCCTCCTCGCTATGATAAGCTTTGCCGACCCGCGAAGTTCTGCAGCTCTCTGAGCTAGGCATCGAAGTGGCAGCGAGGCGAAGGTCATGGCGGTGGTTTCCCATGGTGCTCAAGGATGGTGCCCTTTTGGCTCCTGAACCTGCGTCGGCACGATCTCCTCTTGGGATGAGATGCGCGCTTCTTCGCCAACTTCCGGGGCACTCGCGATTGTCCTCCGGTCATGGGTGACTGCGCGCATCAAGCAGCAACACAGGAGACACCGGCGGTACATCGGCGCTTCAACAACGCTTCGCCTCAAGATTCCCAAGGTGACGAGGAGGCCATCATCTCAGCGTTCTCACGATGGCGTCCATGACATCAAGATGAAAGAAGGCGGCAATCCACAAGGATCTCTGCACATCTCTGGGCTATTCAACTTTGGCGACCAAGTGCGCAAAAAGTGAGGAGGACACCTCTCCCTTCTTGAGCTCCCATTGTGACCACGAAGAAGAAGGCCAAGGCTAAAGATGTGAAGCGCAAAGGAGCAGCTGTGCTTTCTTAGCGAGCCAAACCGCAGCGAGGACCAGCCGGAGTCGTCCAAGGGCAGCCCGTCTGCGTGTACCATGACCTCCACACCCACAAGACCAGCGAATGACATGAGCTCGGGGCCGTGCGAAGGGCGTGTCGATCGACACCCGGCGCAGCGATCGGGGCTATGGCGAGTAGGAGGAAAAGTTGGAGGGCGATGGGGCGACCGTGGCCTGACCAAGGGTGGCGTGACCGGCCTCGTGAGGACCGTGGCGGAGACCAGCCTCGTGAGGATCGCCCCAAGGCAGCGCGAGCCTTCCTCCTCTGCCACCACCGCCAAGGAGGAATGGCGACCATGATCAAGGCGAGGTCTTTGGGGGCTTCCGGGAGCCCGTGCTATCCCTTGCATCTTGGCGGGCTCAGGCCCTGACCTCTCGGTGCATCTTCAAGCAGTTTGCTCATGAGGTGAGCAGATCCTCCCAAGCTCGAGGCCACGCGCCCTCTCGGGTGGTCCACGTGCACCATCGTGTTCAGCTCAGCGGATCAGCTCGGTGTCTGCGGCAATCGGGAGTCCTCCCAATGCCGTTCCGATCATCGACAACATGCAAGTCACCAGGACCCTCATTGATGGCGGCGCGGGACTCAATGTTCTGTCCGTCGAGACGTTCAACAATTTACAAGTGCCATATGATCAGTTTCAGCCAACCAAGCCTTTCTCAGGAGTCACTAACGGCTCCACCACCCCGATAGGGCAGGTCCGCCTCCCTATCACCTTTGGACAGCGCAAGAACTACCGTACCGAGCTCATTGACTACGATGTTGCCCACATTACTTTGCCATACAATGCCATCCTCGGGTATCAGCCCAGGCCAAGTTCAAAGCGGTGACTCACCATGGTTACAATGTCCTCAAGATGATGGGAAGCAGTGAGTCATCACGGTCCATTGCAAAGAAGGATGCGATGTGCTCTCTTGGCGTGCCATCAAAGCACGCATCGATTGAGGATCGAGACAGCAAGAGTGGGAACCTTCGAGGCAGCTCCCAAGAAGAAGACATCACCTAGCTCAAGGCCTCGGGAGGCCGCGCCGGAGATCTCGCCCGTCCAGGCGCCTCCCTCCGTCGCATAGGAAGGTGCGCTCGGCGCCCTCTGAGGCAAGGCTCGGGGCTCTCTCTGGAGGGCCTTGACTTTGCCAAGATCACGAGGGCGCTCGGGCACCACCGACCGTTCCCTCGGGAAGGCATGAGGCAGGAGGCCCAACCTCGGGAGTTCATCACCAAGGTCACTCGGGAGCTGCAGGAATTGAGAGTCATGTGCGGCCATCGCTGCCTACCGATGTAGCTCCCCATCCGAGGCGAGGATGGCGGGCTGCGTGTGTGCATCGACTACCGGGGCTCTACCGAGTCGCATCTCGGGGGCGTCTCTAGCCAGCGTGGGACATTGCGGTACACCCCAACTACGTTTGCATGCCTTCGGCCTGCCGAACATAGCTGCTCTCGGCGCCTAATGAGAAGCATGCAGGCTCGGTGGTGGAGCCTGTGCATTCTGGCGGAGATGGAGGCAGGAATTGAGAAGCCGCTGGACCCCAGATCCCCGAGGCTCCGTGCTCCGGCTCGTGAGGATTGGCTTCTTCACCGTGCATCGTTAGCTACTCCAACACTCGCTCTGCAATGATGTCGGTGAAATCTTTCAAGTTTCATTTCAGTGGGGCGCCCGAGGCTGCATCATTCCCGGTCGCGTGGGTCCGTCCTGCGGCATGTATCCGTTTGCTTGTGTATTTAATTCACTTTCTTTGGGGCGCCCTCGGCTGCATCATCCCCAAGCTGCTCGGGCGGAACCGGTGGCATGTATCTTTCTGCATCTATCTAAGCTGATTTGCTCTACATGTTTAACTTGCCGTGATAATCGCTTTGATCGATTGGCACCTACCTTTGGAGCTGCTTCGCTCGGCACGGCGGCTTGCGCATTGGTCCGTCCCTGCAACCGACAAATCTGGTGGCGAGCTCGCGGCGCGGCAACCTCATAGCGCTACCTCACGAGCCCTCACTACTAGGGAAAAGGCTAGCAACATCGCGGGTTTAGATGTATCGATGGCGGGTACCAGCGCTACTATCTGGCCTTCTGACTAACTCATAGCGATGGGCGTGCACACCAGCTCTTGCTACACAAGTATAGCAGACAGCGGCGATTATGGGAAGCTTCGCTACGCTAGTAGCGCTAGCGCTCTTTGGCGATCGCTCTCTGCTATTGTGTATTCTTGCTAACTTTTGTACACTCGCTTTGCTAATTTAAGTAGTTTTTTTGGCATATTTGTTTTGTATTTGAACCGGCTTTGTAGAAGAATCTTTAGCACATAGAAATGTCATCATGATACACATACAAATGCTGCGAGACCACAAATGTAATCATAGCATGTACATACAAATAGTCTCTTCATAATCATCATCAACACAAAGTGATATCTTGTCATCATCTCGAAAATAGCAATACATGCAAGTCTCGAATACTTGCAACTTACAACAACGTCATCCATCTAAACAAAGGTATCATAAGAAGTGCTATCACTATGAGTGAGGCGGAACCATGCGATACATGAGGTGGCGATTCTGAGTCCTCTCTCGCTAAGCGTGAACCTCAAGTAACTAGCTTCTCCTTCTTATGCCTTTTGAAGCCTTTATGGCTGGCAGTGAACCCATTCACTTGCGCGACACTCATGCCACTCATTGTACACCCGGAACCTTCCTTTGTACACGACATAGCATTTCCATCTAGCCATCAAGAAACTAGGTACTGTTATTAGAGATGCATGTTCATGAAGAGGATGTACAATCATATATATGCAACAAAATATACTAGAGCAACACCAAAAAAAAGAAAGGTTAGCAACTAGATGCAACATATACGGTATGCAAATTAATTAACTAGAAGTGCATGGTCATCATCGCATAAACTAACAAAGTAGCGTTACGCAAGTTCGGCGGGGACCGTGGACATCACAAAGTTTCATTGCTACAAAAAGTATACAAGTTCAACGACACATATCATCATCATCGACATCATAAATAACTAGAAGTTCCATCCTTCCATATCATCGAGGATGAACCCTAGCTGCTTGAGCGGCGTGAGGTCTAGGCGTTGCATGCCTATGCGAGTTCGGACGTCATTTCGCGATATAGGGCGTGGTGGAACATCCCCTTCTCATCGGCGACTTCTTTCATGATGATCGTCGCAATATAAACTTTGGATCTTGAAATAAGTCATCTCTAAGTTTATAATTAAGCTTCTCCATGAGATTCTAGCCACTTGTGGATATGATCATCATTTCTGCTGTTAATCTGAAGTTTTGGTGATCCGTGTTGAACTGAATCATGAGATGGGCGATGTAGAATCCATCCTTCTTGCTTTGTTTTGGGACATGGATGCGAGGAGAAGTTAGTTTATCTTGTGAAACCCATCTTCTTGTTCCTTTGTTTCTGATATGCGTGGCCACCTCTAAAGCTGAAGCCTTGGAGCATCATCTAGAATATTCATTATGTGGGTGTAGTCCTTTTCTCGTAGTCTCTGGAAGGGTCAAAATACGGCGTGGGAGACTTGAAGGTAAGAAGCGATAAGAGCGGTAGCGCCCGTTCTTCTGAGGAAAAGACACCTCAAATTATTCCCCATATGAGAGAAGGAATGATTGAAATGTCTGAAAGGGTTGTCGGAACTGACTTACTTTGGATGATAAGGCGCGAGGAAAATTTCGGTCCTTATACGTACCATGAAGTTTTGGAGGTACTCACTGGAAGTTTCACGCTCAAAAGTCGCGAGAGACTCAAGAAAGACTTCGTGCATGTAATGCGGATCCGCCACCAGATTTGCGAGACTTCTTCACTCTTCATGGCCAGACTCATATGTAGCGTAAAAAGCGGACGATAGTAAAATCAAGCCGCCTTGTTAGAAACATCTCAAAGATATGGTCAAACTGCGGGAAGAACACCTCCGTGGGCCGTGTGTCGTAGCACTTCCCTCGGGCACCGAGCAGCGTATGTTGGATATCTGGATCATTTGAGGCTAGTAGGCTTTTCTCGGTCGACAGCACATGGTCGTGCAGTCTCTGAGATCCCGATAGTGCCTCCAGCGGTTTTAGCGGTAGCATCGGCTCGCCCGTGAGATGGAACATGACCGCACCTTTCACGGGTACGATCTTGAGAATGCATCGTCGCTCTTTGTGTGCTCTGGCAGCTTGTTTGGAGGCGATTACTTTCCCGATCTCTTCCTCTCCTTTTCTTGGGCACACCTTCGGACCCTTCCTTAACCCCTGCCCAAGTGTTCCGGGCTAAATCTTGTCGACCCTCGCGCCCGGCTAGTTGAGCTTTGTGTTGGCGGCATCTTGAGCGTGTCTGTGAGGATTTCATGAAGAGACTTTTGCAATCCATGGTATGGCCCTGCCAGGTCATATCATCCATATCCTCATTAGCAAGGCTGATAGCCCGATTAGTCATATGGTTGACTCATCATATCTATGTCACATTCATACGTTTGTATTGAGGTAATCCATAGGGTTGACCTCCGTCTCATCATCCATTCTACATTCTCTGGGAGAAATTACATCAGCCAGTACTATTGCACCCCTTCATCATGTGCGTCGCCGCTCTCACGGCACTACTCGAGGCTGGTAATTGCGTAGGTGGGGTGGTGGTCTCCGCTTTATGCTTGTTGATGTGTGGTAGTTATTGGTGTGCTCTCGGCTGGCTCGGACGAATAAGATTCTTGACCATACCAGCACCCAACCCTTGCGGCGTCCAATCACGCGGGGTCTCGTCGTCGCTCCCACATCTTTGTCTTGGAGGAGGCAAATCCTCGTGCCCGATTTCTGCTTGGTCAAGCTAACCTGAAGTGCCAGTGAGATCGGCTGGTTGTGGAATGTGCGTTGAGAGGGTCCATTATCATCCCTTTCCCGTCCACCTTCGGCCTTTGATCAAGTAGAGTATGGTGCATGGGGTATCTTTGCTTTGCAAACACATATATACGTGGTGTAAAACAACGAAAGGCAACAAAATGGAATATTATCTATATATATGTTGGTGCAACATGTAATTACCGTGTGGCGTCGAGCTCAGCCAAAAGCGAAGGCCCACCTAAGCGCTTGAGGCCGAGGGCGGGCTGCTATGGCGGGACCGGCTGCGAGAGAGGCCCGATTGCTTGAGCAAGTGATGGTGCGATGGTGTTGTTGTTCATGGAGTTGCTTTCGCGTGGCTGGGCATCGAAATCATGTACCGTCTTATGCGGATTTTCCTTCGCCCGATTGATGATAAGCTGGAACCAAGTTAGTAGCGAAATCATTTCTGCGGCGATTCTGGTGCATTGATTTTCTTGTAGCAACTCATATTTGTCCTCGGCTGCTTTTGGCGTCCTCGGCTGCTTTTTCTCGACCGCAAGCTTCACCTTTGCGCCGATGTCCGCTGACTAAACTTCTTTTTCTGCTTCTTGGCCTCCGGGCGTTGTTGTAAACACCTTCCCGTGGCGCCGTCTCGGCGCCGTGCACACTGACCATATTGCGGCCGCTGGTCCAGCAGGAGTCCCTTAAGTTCGTTCAAGGCCGGTTGAGAGGGTGTCCACTTGGGCCTCATCGAATGGGGCTTTGGCTGCAAGCGGTGTTGCTTCTCGATAGTCTAATCAATTTCCTCGTGATCTTGTCCGTGTAAAAACCTTTTCTCCTTGTCCCACTTGTGGCGGGCCTGATGAAGTCATGCTCCAAGGGTTGGTGAACTTCAGCGAAGAGTGCAGGAGACCAGCGGCTTCACGTTCGCGTCCTCCTTATCCCATATGGGCCTTTTACGAGGTAGCCACGGCTTGGGCGATGCTTCCCGTGTTCCTTTGCTGAAGGCTTTTGAATTTCGCAGCCTTAGCCTTGGCTGCCTCGGTAGCATAAGTGTCCTTGAACTTTTGAACTCCTCTTAGTAAGTGTCGGATTTTCCTCCAAAATCTTGGGCGGGGTTCATCAGCCTCAATAGCTCGTTTCACCCTCCCTTTCCGGAGGCCAAATCATTGTTGAACATGCCCATGGCATGATTGTAAATCTTTTTCATCTTTGGATCATCCACGGTTGTTCTATGTTATCATCGGTCGGGGAACTTGAATCTCTTGTGCAACCGTTTAGAACAAGCTGCGTCAAATGTTCTTTACTCCTTAAGTCATAAATCGTTGATGCTCGCGCATTCCGTAGGATGCATCCTACTTGGGTCCCATAGCACTTGCGAGTTCTTCCGGCTCTAACGGCTCAAACTTGCCGGTGCCATCTTTGTGATCACAAGTCGTCCAATCCCTAGTTAGTTAGGTTTTCGTATCCTCTGCTTCTTATGCTTCCTCCTTTTGGTATCGGCATCGGGGCGATACCTTCCCGTCGGTACCTTCCCGCGATACCTTCCCCACGGTCTTGGCGCCGCCATCGGTGCGGCGCCGTTAGTGTCGATGTCGGCGTCGATACCATCATCGAGGCCGACACCGCAAACCTTGCTTAGCGATCAAATAGTCGAGTACTCTTGTTCACCCTCATAATCCATCTAAATCGCATCTTGGTGAGAAGGCCCAATTTCTTCGTTGTTCGACATGTTTCCTATGATTAAGTGGCCTCATTTATTTCTAAAAGTATGAATAAATGAGAAATGACATAAAAAGAAATCTATGTGGGCTTTCGATATGCCAACTATGTAGCACAAATCATGCCTTTATTCACGGGAAATTTGGCATGACCTTTGCTAAAAATGGACATATCAAGCGCCTAAAATTCACGAAGCGGAAATGAATCAACATTACGGCGTAACATAGGCCACTCGGATCATTTTCCAAACATGACATGTCCAAAACATGACATATGCACATATCACATGTCAGTTCAAATTTCCATATAAATTCAGCTAATTTTGAAACCTAGCTAAATTCATAACTAAATAGATAACCTAATTAATTAACATTAAGAACCCTAGCAGAGGGGGTTCTGAGAGAGGAGGAGGCAAGGAGGTAGGCCCGATGGCGCCAGCGGGAGAGGAGGGAGGCGAGGCCGGCCAGGCAGGTGGCCTTGAAATGAGGCGAGTCTGCGGCCTTGGTCGAAGCGGCGTGGGTCGAGGCGGCGTGGTCGAGAAGGCCTTGGCCGGAGTCGGTCGAGGCAGGGCCAGGCAGCCTGAGGCTAAGCGCCCGGCCTTGGTCAATCGAGGCGGTAGGGCAGGTCGCGGCGTGATGCAGCAGAGGGAGAGTGGGGATTTGGGGAAATGGCGGGATGAAGCTGGCGGTGAAATTTTGGGTTAAGTGGGCGTAGCGATGGCGTTAGGTCAAAATCTTGCTGCTACTAAATACTATAGCTGGCGGTTTGGACTTAGCGCTACTACTATGATGCGCGTAGCTACAGCGGTTTATGAAGCTTCGCTACTACTATGATGCGTAGCTGCAGCGGTTTATGAAAACACGCTACTACTAAGGTCTAGCTGCAGCGGTTTTGTAAAAATCTTGCTGCTACTTGCCGTCGCTCTGCCAATTTTCCTTTTTCTTTTCCTTTATTTTATCCCACTTTTATTTCCCGAGGCGGTGAGCGAAGGAGGCGATATATATTGCATCATTTGGCGGTTAAATATGTATGCAAAATAGGAACATATATATACACATCATTGGACCCATGCATAATAATGGCTAAGCGTGTATACAAAATAGGAACATATATATATTACACATCATTGGACCCATAACATTTGTTTCCTCAGTCTTTGGCGTTTTCGTTTTTGAGTCAGCTTCTTTCCCTTCTTGTTAAATCGAAGAATAATTGAGCCCCTCATTGTGACTTTGCCTTTTCCATGGAGTACGATTTTTCTTAGGTAATGTAGTATTGATTCTTCTTTTGGCGTATACTTCATCATCATCGTCATCTTCCCTCATTGGGTTGCCGTCTTGATCATAGTCTTCCTCGTTGGCGACTCCATCCATTCAATGATGTTCCTTTTGCCTCTCCTCCGACAACACGGCTGGGATTGCTTGGTCGATTATGAAGAAGCATTGTGTCACGTGCTTAGCGTGTACCCATGGCTTGTTTTTGTGATAGTGTTCACGGTGGCGCTCTTGGCGTCGGGTATAGTCATGGTAGTGAACATCCGGCTTTCTCTTTCAACATTCTTAGCCCATCGACCACGGAACATAAATGCGTGTTGTGCGATCGAGTAGTCATGCTCCTAGATCTCCTCGACCCTTCGGAAAATCGTTCGGTTGTGCCGTTATTGCTGCGGTCATGCATTCCATCGTCACCCCGAGTTCGATCATCCTTGTCCATATCTTTTGCCTCCGTGTAGAGCGTGTATCCGTTGATATCATATGCACGATAGGTTACGAGGTTGGGCGAGGCCATGTGCTAAAGCGTATATGAGCAATCCGTCCTTAGAGCCCTCCTCCGGGGATTAGCAATAATATGCTCTTTGAACCAATGCGAGGAAAGTGGAGTTGTGCTCTCTAGTAACCGGCGTCCATCCTGCATACCCCGATCACGATACTTCTTTGCGATAATTTCTTTGTGCGATGCCACGAAAGGATCTACCTCGTCTAGGTGTTGTAGCACTACCAAGTTTCCTCTGTCAAAATCGCTGCGTCGATCTGAGTATGCCACGTGCAGTTCCTGCGACCGTTGCGATGACCATCTCCTTGAGCCTCCCATCATTGCTTGTTAGCGGGCAAACCAACACTAACACCGGTGGCTGGTGCGCCATATAGAAAATTCTCACGAAAGAGATGCACTCTTGTGCCAAATAGCCACGGGCGATGCTTCCATCCGGACGGGACATATTCTGAAACGAATCCTTTGATGATCCCATTCATCCTCTCAAGCGGCATCATGTTGTGCGGGAATGATGGCCCCGGTGTATTATGTCATCCACAATATGGACACAGATGCACCATCACGTCGAAAAGCAGGCGGGAAGTACATCTCAAGCTCATTCGATTATCACAATGATCTCTTCCTATAGCCTTTGGAGCTGCTTCACTGCGATCGACTTCGAGAGATGGCGTCGAAAAAGTTGCGAGACCAATAAGCGTGTCGCAGACGTGCTTGTCCATTATCCCTCTAAGGGCGGCAGGTAGTATCTGCATCATCATCACATAGCGATCATGAGACTTCATCCGCTGAACCTTTTCTTGTCCGTTTCTAGATATCTGCTTATCTTGCCACGATGGCTTGGAACTAACTTTCACTCGGTAAGGCACTTAAGAATTGATTGATCTCGGCTGACTTAAGGTGAAGCAAGAGGGGGCAATAATCCACTTTCTTTAATTTCTTGCCCTTCTTCTCCGTGCCTCTGTCTCATCTCTGTCTCGTCGACATTTTCGAGGCGGCATGTGCGAGATCTTCCCTGATTTTCAAATCTTGCAAGTCTTTTCTTGCCTTGGCCCATCCTTGGTCTTATCCGGCATGTTCGCCGGTGTTGCGAGCAAGCTCTCAAGGACATTCTTACAGATATGCATTTGATCAAGGCAATGAGGTGTATCGAGTTTGTGCGATACTCAAGTCCCGAACACGACCTCGTCTTCCATACCTTCAGCGATGGCTCGGCGCCTTTCTCATTGTCTTTCTGGCGGCGGGCACTCCTTCCGATTTTTCAACAGCTCATCGATTTCGGCACCGCTCGCTTCGTGGAGGTCCTCGATGCTCAGCGTGACCATTGAATAGATCTCCACGGTTTCTCCACGGGTCGTCTGTTCAAGCCATCTTGATGCCCCATGTACCGATTTTCCCGGACCGCCATCTTTCCTTGGCGTTAGGCTGCTGAGGCGTTGTATCATCCATGCACCACGTGCATCCGCAATATCCATGGCACACTGGCTGCCACATATCCGTAACCGAGATAGTCTGCCTTTGTCGTGATCGTGAGCTCTCATGTTGAAATACTCACCTTTCTTTGGCATCCCATGTCTTGGCGGTGTTTTCCATAACGTGTCTAACTCCTCTTGAAGTAGCCCGGATACAAATTAATATTATTTCCTGGTTGTTTGGCCCTTGCATAAGGATGCTCATGTGAATGTACTTGATTTCATGCACAACCAGGGGAGGTTGTACATCCATACAAACACGGGCCATGTACTATGGTTGGTGTTACGGTTGCCAAACAGATTCATGCCATCTATACCGCGCCCGACACGATGTTCCTTGCATCACATTCAAAATACCGATAGAAGCTGTTCAGCGCTCTCCTTGGCTTCCATCCTTCCGTGTCTCGACCGCATCATCTCCATCGTTGGGCTTCTTCCTCTCCGCGTGCGGCGCATTAGCTTTCTTCCTTGGGATCTACAAAATACCTCTAGAGGCGGGGAGTGATCGGTAAGTACCATACAACTTTACGGGGACATTTCTTCCGGCCTTCTTGTATCGAGAAGCATTGCACCGGACGACTTGTTTTTCGCGTGCTCCTTCCGATAAATTATGCAATCGTTGATGCATGCATGGTATCTAACGTGTGGCAGATCAAGAGGGCACTACGATCTTCTTGGCCTCATCAACACTAGTAGGACATAGATTACCATGGGAAGAACATCCTTTAGGTACTTGAGATGCTCATCGAGGCTAGTGTCGGTCCATTTGTTTTTAGCCTTCGTCTTGGGGAGTTGGGCGTGAAACTCAACGGGTCACCTCGAGGTTGCAACCATCATACAATGGAGTGTTGAGTCTACCACGGTTGCTCGGCTTAGCCTCCTCTCTAGAAGCAGCTCTCTTAGTACTTGGTCTCCTTGCGAAGCAATGCTTGAACATGAGGTCCCGCTGTCGAACTTAATGCAAGCGAACTCTGCTGCGTGGAGTCCATGTCGTTCTCTCCGCCGCCATGTCGGCCCCTTCTCCTCTGCCATGTCCGGCCCCTTCTCCGCCGCCATGTCCGGCCTCTTCCCGCCGCCATTATCGATCATCTCTTCGTCTTGCCCGTGTCATCATTGCTGCCCGTCGGCATCCTCAACATCGTCATCCTCATCTTCAATTATCCGCCGAGTATAGCCATCCATGAAACCAGTCATGGCAGGTGCGCCGACCGACCATCGTCATGGGGTCGAGCCAAACTATTCCTTTGCATTTTAAACACGGACATAAAACCTCTGTCCGGTTATTTTCTTTCATGTCTTGCACGCCCGACGCAACCACACATCACCATCGTTCCGCGACCATAAATCAACTCTGCACGGTAATAATAAAAAAATTGATTGTGAAAATGCATGCATGCATCAAAGTCATAAAAAATTTGGCATGACCTTCCTAAAAATAGGACATATATGGATCTAGAGTTTGCGGAATTAGCGAAGCGGAAATAAATCGACATTTGACAAAACATAGGCAACTCAAAAGCACAATTTGGCGGCGTCAACTCATGCCACACACACAATTTCCACAAACATATCACACACACATAAACACATTTCCATTTTGCAAAAGCATGAAATTTTCATCACCTCTATCTCGATGGCGGAGATGATGTTGTAGGGAGATCAAAAGTGCACAAAGCTCTTCTTGACAAAGATAGATCTAGTTAGGGGCAAATAGGTCCTTAACTAAATCCTACATCTACCTAGCTACCTAATTTGGAAGGAGACAACTTCAACTAGTGGAGGGAAGGAAAAAAAAAGGAGATGCATTAATGGAGGTGGTGTAGTTATATAGGAGTAATGAAGAGAGAAGGTGGATAGAGAAGAGTGAGTAATGGGGAGAAGTATTGAGAAGAAGAAGAGTGAGAGTGGGAGCATGTGGTGGAGGGAAGATTGGAGAGGGGGGAGGTAGGGGAAGGGAAAATAGGAGGGAGGGAGGGGCGGGTGGGGAAAGGTGTTTGGTTGGTGGGATTAGCGATGGCGGGAGAAAAGCAGCTGCTGCTAAGTACTCTTGATGGCAGCTTTCTTGATGGCGCTACTGCTAAGCTGGGACAAAAATTGTGGCAATTTGAAACTTACCGGGCGATCTCGAGGAAGCTGGCTACTACTACCTACTTAGAAGTGGCGCTGTTTTGCGACCCGCTCACTGCTACTTAGAGTTAGGGTAACACTGCGGTCGATATTTGTAGCAGTAGCGTTTCTGGTGAGCGCTCTTGCTAAATCCTTATCGTGGCGAGTTTACGTAACCGCACTCAACTACTTAGCAGCAGTGCTCTATTTTGAACAGCGCTGCTGCTAAGATTACAATGTATGAAGCTTTTCCTAGTAGTGCCTCGGTGCCCTCATCACTCCTCGGAGCAACCAATGGCTGGTCGGCAATCGTAATGGCAACCCTTGCTTCTCTCGTGTTGGATTCAGGGTCCACCTAAGGAATGGCGTGGGGGCTTTGCAAACTCTCTCTCTCTCTCTTGCCGTGTGATCCGCTTTCAGCGTTGAAAGAGGCGCTGAGCATCGCGACTCGAGCGCTCTTCTTGACCCGCCGTGAGTGTCGCCCGACAGCATGGCAGTGCCGCTCGGCGTCTTCCTCTCTAGGGCCCTCACGGGGCATACAAAGCAGCGGAAACCCATGAGCTGGCCGCTCGTGCAAAACCTCGGCGCCTCCGGCCAGGCGAACCTCGTCGTGGCGGCGAGGATCGGCCGCTTCTTGGCGAAGCGGGTCGGAGCCCCTCATGAGGGCCTTTCCTTTCTCTGCTGAGAACCGGGGATCGGCGCCATTGGCGTCAAGATGGAGAAAAGCGAATAAGAAAGAGTGGAGCAAGAAAGAGGGGCTGCGAGGGGCTCACGCCACTCTGTACTTATAGTCGAGAGGAGACAAACCGTCGGCCTCCACGGTCGCGAGTAATCATGACCCTTTGCATGCAGCGAGGACTCGTCAAATTGGGCGGTTGCCGAGGCAGCGTGGGGAAGCGGAGATGCCCGTCAATCAACCACCATGCGGCGACCAAGGCTGCGAGCTGTTGGGGCCTGCGGCACTCCGCACTGCCCCGCCAGCTTCTCTGCTAAGCCAAGTCGGCGCGCCTTGGGCGGGGAGCTCTGTCGGCGTTCAGAGGCGGGTTTCCCGGACTTGCCTACTTGCAGCTGCGGCGTGGCTCAAGTGGTGGCCAATCTCGGCCCATCTTCATCAGCTCAAGCTCAAGACCCTGCAAGGGGAGGCCAAGCCTCGTGGGGGCGGCTGATGGAAGGCTTCCTCGAGGCAGCCTCACCGAGGCGGGCTTGTGAGGAGGCGAGAGAGATCAAGGCAAGGGTACCTCGCGAGGTGCTCATGGCATAAGCCATGATGATTGACACGGCGGTAGCCCGGCCTGCAGTGTCCTTGTTTCCTCTTTGGTGCAAAGGGGAGCGCGTGGGCGTGGAATGCGAGGGCATCGGGCAAAGGTTACCATTCGGTTGCCAGCGAGACCAAGACCAGCGAGCTGACAGACGGAAGGTCACCGTGGAGCCCAAGGCGGCGTCATCGCCGGTGCCTTTGCCGGTAGAAGACCAACTTTAGTCGAGGATAACTTGTACTAGATGTTCCCCTTGAAATGGCGTTCTTGGCGCCCTTCCGCTCAATATTTGGGAAGAGGACCCGGGGCCTCTATATATAGAGATAGCCACCACGATGGGGACATGAATCTGGATCTCACCCAGAGCCAGCAGAGGCGAGCAATTCCTCTCCGGGCACACCACCACAAGAACACCCCTCGCAAAGGCTGTTCTTCCTTTCTATTATTCATCATCGATTTACAGGAGACAATCTACCACACCACACCTTTGGGTAGGGTATTACACCACAATGGTGGCCCGAACGATATGAACCTTAATGTCCCTTGTGTTGTTCATCGTTTAGCTTAGATTCTCGGCGAGGCATTGGGATGTGGATCGGTGGGGAAAGATCTTGGCGCGCAACCCGGAGTTCAAATCTTAAGGGTTTTACGAAACCCAATATCCAAGCGAGCTACGTGGCGAACAATTGCGGATATCATAACTAAAAAAGGTTAAAACACGGGGCTATAACTTGCGCCCTTTGACCACTAACAATGATACTAACATAGTTGTAAATTGGTGAAGCCGTGTCTCACGTGGTGTTTGGAATTACATGCAAAAAAATAGGAAGATGCCCGTGCATTATGCGACACACCATCATCACCAACTCGGTTTTCTCTACTCCTACTCCTATAATAGACTCAGGTTGGTGATGATGGGGCGAGGGCGTGTTCAGCCCGGGCATGCATTTGTGTTGTGATGCTATTCGATTTTTTTATAAAAAACAAAGAAGAGTAGTAGAGATAGAGATAAGAGTAGAGATAGAGACTTAGGGAGGAGGACCATCTCTTGCTTTGTGTGCTACTCTGCGCTCCATTCAGCTGACCTCAGCGTCCCCTGATCACTCCCTCCTGCGCTCCATTCGGTGGTATTTGTTGAAATTGGGAGCACACTCTCGCGACTGGCTTGGCATGGCAGCGACTTCACCGGCAACGACTTCTTCCCGACCTTGGCAACCTCTTCCTTGTGACATGGGCGATAACCTCAATGCCAATGGTGTTGCTCCCGTTCTTGTTTGTAAGTGTTTTGTCTTTCTTGTTAGAAGTCTTGGTAGAATTCATGTTTCTACTTTGTATACTAGATTCTATCTGTTCATCTACTATGCTAGTCCACATGATTAGTTTAATCTCTATTATAGTCATCATGATTTATTTTGTGCTTATTCGGATTAATCTGTAGTAACTTGCCCATATATTCAAGCTGGCGCGTCCCCTACAGCCACTCCCGTTTCATGGGCGGCATGGTCGATGCCTCAATGAGCCATTCATCAACTCCTATGAGTGCCGATGCACTTTGGGGCTCTCGCCAGCGGAAAACATGCATCACCTCACGGATCGTCACGGCGGTCCTCAGGCCCTTGGCAAAGAACATCAAGTATGAGGCGTGCTTCCGTTCACGTGCGGAGTCGATGGAGGATCACCGCCACCTGCTAGTCTTGGAGGAGGATGGCATCATGAGGCTTGGCGAGGCCCGTGCAGACCGCCACCCCATCGCTGTAGTGTGTGCCGAGGGGCTGTCGGATTTTGGGTTCAATGAGACCCTTGAGGTTTGAACACTTTGGGGTGTCTTGGAGATTTAACCCTCTCGGCTTGCTCCTCGCCCGAATTGCTAGGATCTAAACTACCAAGCAGAACAACACAAGAGGCACAAGATTTATCTTGGTTCGGGGCCACCATTGTGGTGTAATACCTTACTCCGGTGTGTGGTGTGGTGGATTGCCTCTCGGTGATGATGAACAATACAAGGAAGAACAGCCTCATGATGATGCATTCTTGGCTGGTGCTACTTAGTTACGGCTGTTGGATTCTCTATCGAGGTCCAGCTCGAGGTCTAAGCTTCTAGATGCCTCTACACAGGGGTGGCTAGTCCTATTTATAGGCAAAGGCCTGGGCCTCTTCCCAAATATGGGGCGGGAAGAAAGTGCAACTAATCCCGAGGTGGTTTGGTAATTAATAACAACATATATATCATTGAACTAATAACTTCTTGAGTAACATTTGAGAAAGTTGATGATGTGGGTATAGCAATAGTGAAGATATGGACCCCTCAAAATGCTAAGGAAAACATTGGCAAAAGCTCAAGACTCTATTTTTGGTTTAGTGATCCAAGATCACATTGAGTCCATAGGAAAGCCAATACTATTAAAGGGGATGAGGTTATGATGATGATCTGGTTGCTCAAAGTGCTTAGTGATTTATCTCCCAAACTATCGGCAATCTTTCATTCCAACATATACTCATAAGTAATCTCGGTCCCACCGATTCCATAAACTTCAGTCCTGCGAGATGAACCACCTCGGCCATATAGCCAAACCCTAGAAATTTGGATTTTCCGATTCCAAACTCGGTCTCACGAAACTAGTGCAGTCACCGTCAACAAGCTTGAGGCAGATATCAAAAGCCAAGAGAGAGAAAGAAGCGAGCTCATGAAGGAGATGCTTGGGATGACCTTGTCGAGAGATGACTATGAGCAGACTGCTCCGGTTCCCTAAAGCCGGATCATTTGCTATTCGGTGGCAGACCCAGAGACTCTTTGCATCGGCACCTCCACAGCTCCATCGGTTCGGCTCCAGCTCCGGTGTCCACTCCTCCAGCTCCACAAACTTGGCGAAGCCTTTGCGAGATGCAGCTATCTCCCTCCATCGACCCAGGGCAGGCCGCCCGTGAGTCCCTAGTGACGTTTAGCTCTATACCTTCGAACTTTTGGTAACTTGTTGCCAAAGGGAAATGTATAGATCATAGGACTTCGAGAGAGAGTGCTCGCTTTTGCTCTTTCGTTTGCGGTTGTCTTTGAGATACTTTTGAGTTTTTCGAGACATTTCGTGTGTTTGATACTACGTTTGCTCCACTTTGATGAGTGCTTGATCATACTATGCCTTAATGTGTGCTTAATGCTTATCATATGCTATTCATATCTTGTATGATCATTTACTCATGTCTTGGTGATTGGGTGCATGTTATTCATTCTTATCATTTTATGCGCTCACCAAGATGTATGTGACATGGAAAAGTGACCCATGATCCTGTCGATTGTGCATTTGCATTCAAGCGCAAATCTCAAATAATGCACAAATTTAGGGGAGCTCTTGCTTATCACATACTTCTCAAAGCGACGATATTATTCATTGATTATATCATTTGTCGAGCTTTGATCTATATGTTGTCATCAATTACCAAAAGGGGAGATTGAAAGTGCAACTAATCCCGGGTGGTTTTGGTAATTAATAACAACATATATATCATTGAACTGATAACTTCTTGAGTAACATTTGAGAAAGTTCATTGATGTGGGTATGGCAATATTGAAGATATGGACCCCTCAAAATGCTAAGGAAAACATTGGCAAAAGCTCAAGACTCTATTTTTGGTTTAGTGATCCAAGATCACATTGAGTCCATAGGAAAGCCAATACTATTAAAGGGGATGAGGTTATGATGATGATCTGGTTGCTCAAAGTGCTTAGTGATTTATCTCCCAAACTATCGACAATATTTCATTCCAACATATACTCATAAGTAATCTCGGTCCCACCAATTCCATAAACTCAGTCACACGAGATGAACCACCTCAGCCATATAGCCAAACCCTAGAAATTTGGATTTTCGATTCCAAACTCGGTCTCACGAAACTAGTGTTAACCAACCATTACATTGCATACGTAATCAAATCGGTGTCACCGAGATGATAAAATCGGTCCCACGAGAATGGCAAACCCTAGTCTTTGGAAGAATCGGACTAAGAGATTGTATTTTCGGTCCCACGAAAATCCCAGCGTTCTAAGATTTGAACTTTCGGTCTCACCGAGTTGTCAACTTGAGTCGGCACGAGATTGGTCAAATGTTATAGCAGTTGGATTTTGATGTGGAGGCTATAAATACCCCTCCACCTCCTCTTCATTCGTGGAGAGAGCCATCGAGAAAGAACTACCACTCCTACCTTACATTTACGAAGAAAACTACCTACCCTTGTGTTGAGATCAAGTTGCTCCCTCCCACCATATGAAACTTGATTTCTAGCCTTCCCAAGTTGCTTTCCACTCAATCCTTTCTTCCACCACAGCCAAATCGGTGAGGAGAGTTGAGTGTTGGGGAGATTATCATTTGAAGCACAAGAGCAAGGAGTTCATCATCACCAACACCATCTATTACCTTTTGGAGGTGGTGCCTCCTAGATTGGTTAGGTGTGGCTTGGGAGCCTCCGTCAAGATGTGGAGTTGAACCAAGAAGTTTGTAAGGGCAAGGAGATCGCCTACCGTGAAGATCTGCACCCAGTAAGGCTAGTCCTCCGTGGGCGTAAGCCATGATGGCATAGACAAGGTTGCTTCTTCGTGGACCCTTAGTGGGTGGAGCCCTCCGTGAACTCTCATGGCCGTTACCCTCAGTGGGTTGAAGTCTCCATCAGCGTGGATTGGCGATAGCACCACCTACTCGGAACCACGAGAAAAATCTCCGTGTCTCCAAATTGCGTTTGCTCTTCTCCACCTCTATTTACTACATGTGCAATTTACTTTCCGCTGCCATTACTCTAGAATTGCATGTGTAGGGTGATACTTGACTTGATCATCATTGTGAACTTGCTAAAACTTGTCCTAATCAAAAGGCTAAACTTTTAAATTGTCAAGTAGTCTAATCACCCCCCTCTAGACATACTTCGATCCTACAAGTGGTATCGAGCCTTGGTCTCCATTGG
Organism: Aegilops speltoides; assembly: GCA_021437245.1. Taxonomy (NCBI): domain Eukaryota; kingdom Viridiplantae; phylum Streptophyta; class Magnoliopsida; order Poales; family Poaceae; genus Aegilops; species Aegilops speltoides. Next base: position 27,431 of record JAHHZJ010000852.1, read on the forward strand.
ATTGGTTTCCATTGCATTGGACTCCATAAGCTTGGTTTCACAACCTAGGAGAGTATGGCGTCTAGTGAGGTAATTTTAAATGAGGTCCTTACTTTGATGGTTCAAATTTTGCTAGTTGGAAGCATAAAATGAAAATGCATATTCTTGGACATAACCACCCGCATGGGGCATTATTTGTGTTGGCTTGCAAGGTGAGTTCTTGAGGAAGGAAAAGTTCGGATCATGAAGCTCGTGGATGAGTTGCGGATGTTATAGAACAATGCTCAAGCTTGTGACATTCTCTTCAATGCTTTGTGTCGAGGAGTTCAAAAGATCAGCCGTCTTGAGAATGCAAAGAGATTTGGGATACTTTGGTGAAATGCGAAGGTACGAGTCCGTGAAGGAATCAAAGCTAGATGTTCTTCAAGGTCGACTTGACAAGTTCAAGATGAAGGAAGGTGAAGAATTCGCTGAAATGTACTCTAGGCTTGCTCTCATCACCAATGAGATTGCCGGCTTAGGAAGCGAAGAAATGACCGACCGATTCATCATCAAGAAGATTCTCGAGCTTTGGATGGAAAGTATGACACCGTGTGCACTTTGATCCAAATGATGCCAAACTAAAAGAATCTCAAGCCTACGAAGTCATTGGAAGAATTGTTGCTCATGAGATGACACTTAAAGATAAAGAAGAGCTTCACAACAAGTCAAGTGGTGCTTACAAAGCTACGGTTGAAGCTCCCACAACCTCAAGTGACAAGCTGGTTTCCAATGAAGAGATAAGCCTAATGGTGAAGAACTTCAACAAATTCTACAAGAGTAGAAGCAAGGAAAGAAGCTCAAAGTCTAGATCATATGATGAAAAGAGATCTTCTAGTCGTGATCGAAGCTGCTACAATTGTGGAAGACCGGACACTACTCAAATGAGTGTTCGACTCCCCACAGAGAAGAGAAGAATCTCCAAGAAGAAGAAGCTCAGAGAAGAGTCACCTCGAAAGAGAGAAGGAGTAGAGATGATCGGTATGAGCGAAGATCCTCTCGGAGAAGCAAGGATTCGGAAAGGAAAGACAAGTCATCAAGGAGCTACACAAGAAGAAAACATCAAGCTCATGTTGGTGAATGGGTCTCCGGCTCGACTCAGACAATCACTCGAAAAAAGCTATCACTCCAACTCGAATCTGATCAAGATGAAGGTGTTGCGGTCTTGCTCTCGTATCCTCCAACTCCAACTCCTATGACTTATTTGATTCACCAAATGAGGGAATTGGAAGATGCTTCATGGCAAAAGGCCCCAAGGTATCACACCCTGAATTTATTGACTTTGATAGTGATGAAGATGACTTGCTTGGTGAAGATGAGCTTTTACATGACAAATCTAGTGAGCTTAGTAATGATGAACATGCTAGTAGTCTTTATAGTCGAGAAAAGTCGAATGACAATGCTATGAAGGAGATTGAGCGTCTAACTAAAGAACTAAACACTCTTAAGTTAGCTCATGAAACAACTCAAGAAGATCATAGAGAGCTCCTAAGATCTCATGAGAAGCTACGCTTTGAAGCTCAATCTAGAGCAAGAACATGAGTTTCTAAAGCTATCAATGGCGATCTTTGAAAGAAGAGTTCTTCATATCTTGCCAAGCGACTTCTCTTGTCTAATTTCTTGCCACCTATTAAAACTAAGCATGACAAGCATAAGAAAAATTCTTCATCTAGTAGTAACAATAATCATGCTAAATCAAATATTGTTACTTCTAGTAGTTCTCTTGATTCCACTAACAATGTTTTAAGCCAAGTTTCACTTGAGCAAGAAAATAGTTTATTGAAAGGGATTATAGAAAGGTGTCTACAAGAGCCTTGCGGAAGCAAGAACTTTGAGAAATTGTTACTTAAGCAAGGAAGGCAGGAAGAATCAAGGAATTGGTTTTGAGCGAAAGTTCAGCGCCGAGGGTGTTGAATGGGAAGAAGGTCAATATCCCTCCAAAGTTTGTTTCTCAAAGGAGAAGTATGATCCTACTTCTTCCAATGTGGAACAAGCTCAAGATGACCTTCCACCACAAGACCACAAGCTAAAAGGCAAGGACAAGCTTCAGAGGAGATTGATGCATTCATTGAAGCACCCAAGGCCATGGTCAAGTGGGTTCCCAGGAAACTTCAAGTTCTGCTTGACAAGCTCAACTACTACCCCAAGGATTCCCATCAAGATGATGTGGATCGAAGAAGAAGAACTAGAGAGTTCTTGAGGGTGACTCAGCAACATACTTCACTCATATTCATTTTGGCAAGAACTTGTGCAATCAACTTCCACATCTTGCACTAGTTCATGGAGTCACAAACCCTCATGTTGGTAAGTCAAGGGACAAGGTAATCATTGCTTTCATGGACATCATCTATTGTGTACTTCAATCTATGTCCATGGATATCCTTGTTTGTTCCTTGTGGGACTAACCCATGTAGGTATTGAAAGTGCCGAATCCAAGGATTGCTCCCAACTCTTGATGATCTTCATCAACATTGAGCATCCACATCTTCAACATCTACATGAAGTCTTCTCGACAACCCAAGGTTAGTTTGACCCTTTAAAGGGGTTCTCACATCAAGGGAGCTTTGCTCTAAAGAATTGAGCTAAAGCATCTTCAAATGATGTGAACACATTAATCTTTATGTAAAGTGGTAACCCCACTTGTGCTTAAGCGATGAGTATGACCTATGATCAAATGTTCTCATTTGACTCCTAAGTCAATATACTCATATATAGATGACCTAGTCATCATAAATTGTGTGATAGTAGCTAGTGTTTTGTTTGTGCATGTTTGACACATATTTCATTTGCTATCTTATTGTGTGAGCATGTTGGATGCATAATTTTATCCATTCGAGGACATCCATTTGTTGCTTTGGTCTTTTGGTTTTTTCTTTTGACCAAATGGATGGACAAGAATGCCTAAGTTCCTCCTAGCTATCTATGCTTTCTTGTCTCAAACTCTATTCATGCTTATATCACAAACTTTGATCAAGTCTTTTTGGACGAGACCGGTGAGGAGCACTTTCGGAGCCACCGATCCGTCAAAACAACTTCCAAAACCTTCTAAGTACTTTCGGTCAAACCAATATACTCAAATCGGACGGACCGAAATCACTTGGATTGATCTAGGTTTTCACCTTGGTGAAACCGAGTTACAAATTCGGCGTGACCGAAGTGAGTGCTAGCCTTGCGATTAACCATCTCGGTGCCACCGAGTTTTCAACTCGGTCCCACCGACGTTGAAGGTATATATATACGAGGGCAGCGCCGTTGATTATTCCTTCAAAGCGTCTCGCCCCCAAACCCTTCTTTGCCGTCGCCGTGGTCTTGGATCGTCTCCGTCGTCGCTGTGCGCCCTCGCGCGGAGTCTCCATCGCCGTCAGCGGTCGATCTCACGCGCGCCGTTGCCGCGTGGTGAAACTCCACCAAGTTGGGTGAGTTTCAATCCTCTCGTGCTTCAACCTCGATTCAATGCGATAGGTTTGCCTAACTTCTTGACACGTTTGAAATCTTCCTATCCATCAGTTAGTTCTTAGAACGAAATTCGAGTAAAAGTTTTAGGGTTAGGTTTCCGCGAACACATCTCGGTGTGACCGATTCTACATTCTCGGATGACCGATTTGGCCTCTGGCCATTGCCTTTGCACTTTTCGGTCCAACAAGGTTGTGCAAATCGGTAAGACCGAAATGAGGATTTAGTGAAACCCTAGTGTTCTCGGCTAGACGAAACCCATTTCGGTCCAACGAAAGTGGTGTGAATGGTTACTGTTTAGACACTTGGATTCACGAATTTTAGACTCAGTCGAGACGAAATGCATTGCATGAAAACCTAAAACTGAAATTTGAACTCATTTTTTTGCAAAAATCCTGCGGTTTGTGATAACTCTTCTATTCGCCTATACCTATTCTATTCACAGGTTGTCGGCCATATCGGATGCAAGTGACAGCGAGCAGTCTGAATCTCCTATTGCAATTCGAGGCAGGCACTGAGTCACGAAGCAACAGCTTTTACGATGATGGTGAAGGAGCACACCAAGTGGTTTGCCTCCGGTGCCACGGGGGCGGGAAGAAGAATTACGATGAAGAGGACTCGACTTTGTTCTTGAGGAAGAGATCATCCAAGCCTAAGAGGAAAGTGGTTGCCAAAAGAGCATCAAGGCGACAAACCAAGAAAGGCACCGACAAAGTGAAGAAGTCCACGAGTTGCCAAGAAGTTGAGCATGGAAGAAGAAACCTCCGGCAAGGTAAAGAAAACTTCCAAGAGGAAGAGGTTGTACATGATGAAGCGGTGATGATGATTACGATGAGGAAGCACCCGGCCTCCTCGAAGCCTAAGTTGATGGGAGATGCCATCGAGGCGGAGCACCTACAAAGACTAAGCCATCAGCTCCGGCCAAAGGCAGCTCAAGCCAAACTCTTTGCCAAGCCAAAAAGCGGTGAAAACATTCTGCTTGAGAGAAGAAGAAGGACAATGTGCCACCAGTGAGTCGGATGAAGAGGCACATGTGTTCTTTGAAACTTCGAGCGAAGACTGCCGATCCATAATGATGCTCATCCTCGAGCTGAAAATATGAAGGAAAGGAAGGACAAGGGTCTCGAGGCTATGGAGGCAAGTTGATCCATATGCCACGGGGAGAAGGGACATTTGTTGACAAGGTTCCACACGGAGAGCAACAAGATTTCTATGAGGCAGTGCTTATGGACAAGAAGCCCATTATTCTTGACACTAGATATGTTATTTGGGCATACATTGCGGTGAAAACACGAGACTACTTCCCACATGTGCATGAGCTTCCTTGCATGTGGAGTTCGAGTTCGTTGGTCGGCCCTTGGCATGGAATGATGAGATGATCATGCGATTCTATGCCCGGCACACTTCTATCGGATGGCGAATTGTATGGATGGTGAAGGCAGAGATTCTCTTCATTTGTTGAAGAGTGGGCTGCCTCTTGAATGCTCGATATCAAAGATGATGATGTAGATGTCTATGGAATTCCCAAGAAGAATCATGAGTCAATGAAGAACATGTACAATGAGGTACCAAGCCAGGGCGTGAGATATGGGCTTGGTTCGATGTATCATCTTGAGGCGAGGTCTCCCAACCACAAACACAATTCGAGGCATACCTTGATGCCCAAGTCAGAGACCATCGCATGATAAGAGGCTATTCTATCAACATGCTGCATATTCTAGATCGAAGGCACCTTTCAAGGTGATGGACACGATAGTTGAGACTATCAAGAGGACAACGGACAGACCGAAGAGAGGTCATGTGGGTTTGCTCGCACATTGGATGCTCATCAATGCCAAGTTTGGCACGGACACCTACTTGTTGGATGACCCCACTTGCCCTTGCAGCCTGAACATGAGGATAATGAAGTTGTGATGGTGAGGATGATCCCACATCTATTGAAGGACAAGCTAAGTGCTGAAGCTGCCAAACAAGCTAAAGCGAGAAGAGCGGCAGCGAACGTGACAAAACCCAGGCGTTGGAGAACAGCTCCTTGAAGCTACCGGAGGATTGAACTACGCTGGCCAGCATAGTGCGATCTCGGGAGAGTCTTGAGAGGATAGTTGAAGACAAGTTCCATGCTCTGGATGTCAAAATGGAAGTGCAGTCACCCGTCAACAAGCTTGAGGCGGATATCGAGGAAGCCAAGAGAGAAAGCGGAGCTCATGAAGGAGATGGCAGGATGACCTTGTCGAGATGACTATGAGCAGCTGCTCCGGTTCCCTAAAGCCAGATCGTTGCTATTCGATGGCAGACCCAGAGCTCTACGCCAGCACCTCCTCCAGCTCCATCGGTTCAGCTCGGCTCGGTGTCCCTCCTCCAGCTCCACAGACTTGGCGAAGCCTGCGAGATCAGCTATCTCCTCCATCGACCCGGGCAGGGCCGCCTGTGAGTCCCTAGTGATGTTTAGCTCTATACCTTTCGAACTTTTGGTAACTTGTTGCCAAAGGGGAGAATGTATAGATCATAGGACTTCGAGAGAGAGAGTGCTCGCTTTTGCTCTTTCGTTTGCGGTTTTCTTTGAGATACTTTTGAGTTTTAAGAGACATTTAGTGTGTTTGATACTCGTTTGCTCTACTTTGATGAGTGCTTGATCATACTATGCCTTAATGTGTGCTTAATTCTTATCATATGCTATTCATATCTTGTATGATCATTTACTCATGTCTTGGTGATTGGGTGCATGTTATTCATTCTTATCATTTGTGCGCTCCACCAAGATGTATGTGACATGGAAGAGTGACCCATGATCCTAATCGATTGTGCATTTGCATTCAAGCATAAATCTCAAATAATGCACAAATTTAGGGGAGCTCTTGCTTATCACATACTTCTCAAAGCGCGATATTATTCATTGATTATATCATTTGTGAACTTTGATCTATATGTTGTCATCAATTACCAAAAGGGGAGATTGAAAGTGCAACTAATCCCGGTGGTTTTAGTAATTAATAACAACATATATATCATTGAACTAATAACTTCTTGAGTAACATTTGAGAAAGTTGATTGATATGGGTATGGCAATGGTGAAGATATGGACCCCTCAAAATGCTAAGGAAAACATTGGCAAAAGCTCAAGACTCTATTTTTGGTTTAGTGATCCAAGATCACATTGAGTCCATAGGAAAGCCAATACTATTAAAAGGGGATGAGGTTATGATGATGATCTGGTTGCTCAAAGTGCTTAGTGATTTATCTCCCAAACTATCAGCAATCTTTCATTCC
>JAHHZJ010000853.1:0-27932 GCA_021437245.1 Aegilops speltoides
ACAACACCAAACACAAGTTTCGCGCCTCCACGAGGCATGGTGCATGTTCGCGAGGAATTAAAATAGGGCCGAAGCGCAAAGGGATCACTTTCGGTGGCGCGCACGCTTGTGGTGGAGTCACGCTAAGCGCTCCACCTCCTGGCTTGGCGGAGACTAACGGCGTCGCGTCTAAACAAGATCTTTGAAGGCACGGAACCTCCCAGCAAAGCCTCTTGGCCCTTCACAACCCGGCGGGCGGCAAGGTCGCCCGCTCACCGGGTTCCATCGGTATCGAGGTCGGCGTTGGGGTCGCGAAGGTAGATGTGGGAGGGCGCGTAGTCGGTAGCGCAAGCAGCGACAGAACGCAGCGCCTCGGCCTCGGCCGTAGGGCCAAGGTCATCCGTGGCATCTTCAAAGCGCTACGGACGGGAAGGAAAGTAGCTTCCGGCGAGGCGTCCTCCTCGCCAGCCAGCGGGTCCTCTAGCAGCTCTCGCCGGCGTCTTGGTATAGCCAACGAGCCTTCTCCTCCGGCTGGCGAAGGCCACTGCGATCCTCGACCAGGACCGCCGCCTTGCGGTCTACTTCGGTCCTCTCCCACCCAGCGCTTGCTCCGGCATCTCCAACCCGGCCATGGCGGTCAACAAGCTTCGGCGTCGGTCATGGCGGCAGCCTCCCGAGCCTTCATCTCCTCCTCCTTCTCTGGCGGGCGGACCTCCTCCGCAAGCTTCGTCCGCGCGAGCCTTCCAGCGCTCGACCTCCAGGCGCCTTCCGGCGGCTCTGGGCATCGCGCGTCGGCGGAGAGCAGCATCGCGATCGGCCTTAGCTTTGGTGGGCGGCTTGCTTCTCCTCATCGGAAAGCAACGCCTTTATGGCTGCGCCCGGCTTTCGGACCGAGCGGCATAGCGAACCCAGCGAAGCTAGCTCACAGTGCCCGACCACGGTAGTCGTGCTCACGAGATCCTCCCAGCAGCTCGATTCATTGGCGGCTGGTCAAGATGGCGAGAATCCGAAAAATCAGTCGGGGGCGGCGGAAAGGATGGCGGTGCGATCACAGCTTGGGAGGAAAAGGCCTCCGGGCCTTGAACATCTCGAAGCAAGCAGCATCAAGCCGAGCACCTCCGAGTCAGCGGGGCCGCGAGGCTGACTCCTCGCCCGGAAGGCGTCCTGCTGTGGGCTCGCGAGGACGGCCCGAGGCGAGGAGAGCCTGAGCCTCAATGCCTCATGTCCCCTGAGCCGAAGGCTGTCGGGACCCGACTCAATGTCACATCGATCTAGCACGTAACACATCATATCACTTTGCGGCCTCCGCAGTACGGTAACCCAGGTGCCACCTTACCTTGGCCGGGACCGTTTTAGCCTTTTGGCACAACGTATATGATAGTGTCGCTAGCATCCATATGAAAAGGCCGGGCTGACATGACTAGTCGTAAACCCAAAGTGGCACAGACTTACGAGGACGGGCATCCATGACCCGGCATCGAGCGTGTCGATTGAGCGGCAAGTAAGTTCAGGGCTGTGGCGCTAGGCTAGCGAGGACTCCGATAGCCCGGACTGTGGCGGGCTAACGGGACTCCGGCACTCAATCGTGACATTTCCCGAAGGAACGGAACAGAGAGCGAAGAAGGACACATGCCGGCCAGCCTAAGTGTTAGGAGCGGTAGCAAGCTACCATGGCTCGATGGAGACACTAGGAGACATTTCCGGTAAGAGAGGCTACTAAAGATAAACAACTAGATAGTCGGATCCACACATACCAAGCATTTCAATCATACACACAATATGCTCGATATGTGCAAATACAACAAGGCATCACAACATGACTCTCGACACAAGTACTTTATTTAAAGGCTCGAGAGAGCCATTCATATCATACACACAAGTACGGGTCACGACCCACATACAAGTCATTCAAGCATACAAGCCACAGTGGAAGTGTTTTGTCGATGATGAGACAACTAGTAAAATAAAGAGGCTAGGGTAAGCCTAGCTATACTACATGGTCCTTCTCTTGCTCGGGATCACCACAGGCCTTAGTCTACTAAATCGATGTCAGCGTCTACGAAGAACCCGTCGGAGGGTTTGTGGCATCTTGAAAAATGTAAATTAAAGCAACATGAGTACAAAGGTACTCAGCAAGACTTACATCGAGACCCTACATACATGCATATTATCAAGAAGGGTTGGTGGGGTTATTGCAACAAGCCAGCTTTGACTCATGGCTAAGCTATCCTCTGAGACACCAACTTGAAATAGTTTTGCTTTCGAGTCCACTACTCATCACTTCAATACACCACCGAGGATCAACCCCGTCTTCCCTCGGGAAGCCATCCTCGGCACTCACGCTTATCTTGAGGCTTTTAGTAGTATCCATTTACTTGTCTATGAACTGTATAGGCAACCAAGTAGTCCTTTACATGAATGGCTATTGAATAGATGATGTTAACCTGCGGGGTGTACTTCTTCATACATGTTTCCACCACTTAGCGTCGCTGCACGTCATGTGCTCGGCGGACTTCAGCGAAAGCGGCGTGGGTGTAGACCACGACCTACCTAGACACTCAAGTCTCTAGTCGGGTTTATCGCCTATTTGGGTTCCATCTATGAGGAGTTCGGCGAAGTCTCGCTCACAGCCCCAAGCGATGTGAACAAGGGTTCCCGAGATACCAAGCGGGCATCCGGTACACCCGTGCCACGTACCTACCGCATCACAGCCCACCCTATGGTCAGGCTGTCCCACGGCCTCGATGAGCTACAAACACGAAAAACTACTTGCAACTCTGGACGGAGGACTAGCGTGAATAAGAAGTCGGCGGGGTCATATTTGAGGGCCCAATGTATGGTAGTAGCTGTTTCTTAAATCACACATCTGAGATCTCGATTGCTTAGGGCGGCCTCAATGAAACAACCCACCATGTACTCCTACATGGCCTTTCATCGATACCTTTACCAAATCGTGTTCAACACCTTACTCTCGTGCCGACTCGATCATTTCCTCTAGCCATCACCCGGATGAACCAGACGACACGACTCTAAGCATAGCAGGCATAGCAAGGTAGGAACAACACAATCATATGGCTCAATCAACTCCTACACATGCTAGTGGGTTTCATCTAATTCTTGTGGCAATGACAGGTCATGCGGAGAAATGGGTTCAACTACCGCAGCACCACGGAGTTTGAATCGCGTTGTCTTAATGCGATGAAAGCGAGCAGGAGCAAGAACATGGGATTTTATCGATATGATCAAATGGTTGGTTGCTTGCTGACGGTCGTTACACGGGTATTGTTCTTCGTCGAGGTTATCACGGTACTCCTCGGGGCTAGAACACATCGCGAGAACACCGATACACAAGCATTACCAAACAAGATGCAACAATATGATGCATGCAATGAGACATGGCAAAATGAGTGCTTTGAGCTAATGCAACTAAGATCAGATGGGTTTGAATCATTTTGAACCAAAGATTCAAAATTCAAACTCATATATGATCATTTAAGTGCTTAAACTTGTTCTGTGATAAACAGTGGGTTAGCTTCTGTAAACATGCATGAAACCTGTACAGATGGAAAGATTGGATTTTTCTGATCATTTTCATATATAATTTGTCTCATTTGGAGCTATGGTTGATTTTATATGAATTTTTGAAGTTTGAAACATTTTACGGAATTTTACGTGTAAAAATAATTCCGATTATTTAAATCTTTGCGTCGACCTTGCGTCATGATGGCGTCGGGAGGTCAGCAGGGCTGGTCAGGTCAAACTGACCCGGTGGGTCCCATGTCGATGGGGTTAGTTTAATTAGTATTTGATTAAAATTAAACTAGGTTAATTAGCGGGTGGGCCCACATGTCATAGACCGAAGAGGTCAGGCCCAGGCCACCGTGGTCAAAACGAGTCAAACCCCGGCGTTTAGCCTTGGCGAGCCAAACAGCGGCGATAGTGTTTTTGGCGTTCCGGCCACCAAAAGGCAGCGACCACCGGAGTGAAGCGAGACGAGCCGCATCTATTGGTGGTGATGGTTGAGCTCGGGGTGGCGGAGTAGGCGCCGGCGGCGCTTCTGGCGGCCACCGGGCTCGGGTGAAATCGAATGCGTCTTTGGGGTCGCGGTGAGGTCGCGTGGAGTGCTTAGTTGCTTGGCGCGATGTGGTGAAACGCGTTGAACCGGTGGGAAGGCGGAGTGTGGCGAAGAACACGTCGGCGGCGAGGTCAGCGGCGGTGCGTCGTCGCGATCCTCGTCGCTTCGGCTGTGGTGCCTGGCGAAGAGAAGGAGTCGAAGTAGCTAAGCTCACTGGCGAGACCGGAGCAGTGCGGCGGCGTGGTCGGGGGCGAGCTACAGCGGCGGCAGCGTTGAAGGATCTCCGGCGGCGGACTCGGCGCGGCTGGTGCGGCGTCTTGAGAACCTTGGCGCTTCGGGGCTCGGCTAGCTCGAAAAGTCGATGTGGCGGAGCTCTGGACCGATGGTGGCGTGGGGTCGGCGGAGCGGCTCTGACGGTGGTCTTGGCGGCGGTGGCGTCGGCCATGGCGTGGGGAAGCGAGGCGGTGGAAGGACGAGGCGTCTGGGGGTGCGGGAAGGCGAGGTCGATCCCGGCGTGGCAAAGCGAGGGCGGCGGCGGGCGGCGGTCGCGTGGCACCCATGCGGTGCTCGCCGTCGAGCACCTACTACTGCTGGCGGCAAGCAGCTGTTTGGCCAGCAGTCTTTGGGCTGGGGCGGCCAGTGGGCTGGCTGGTGGGCGTGGCGCCGGGTGAGCTTCTTTTCTTCTGTTTTCTTTTTTATTTTCCTGCAACTTTGTTGATTTATTTAAAATAGCAAAAGGTTTTAAAATTCACCAAACTACTCTGGTCCATTGTTGGAATATTTCCAACATGAAACATTTAGTTTGGAGATATTTGGACATTTGAAATATTTTATAAATTTTAAATGCCCAAATTCAAATAGCTATGATTTAATTCAAAGACCCAAAGATGACCTAGGAAATTGTGCATCACTTTTGGCAAAGCTTACGGACCAAGACAAAATGATGGACATTTTAGAAGAACATTCAGGTTCATCGAAAATATTTTAGTAAACCCTAGTTGTTTGAGGAGGGGTGGGGGTTACGGCAATCCCATTTCAAGTTTAGTTGAAAAAATAGACATGATGCAACACTCTAATGCATGAACTAGCTAGGGTGTGACAACTCACCCCACTCAAAAGAATCTCGTCCGAGATTTGGGTTCCTCCGGAAAGAGGCGGGGTACTCAAGTCGAAGGCGATCCTCCCTTTCCCATGTAGCTTCCTTCTCGAATGGTGCGACCATTGAACCTTGAAAACTTGATATTATGCCGTCGAGTGAATGCGCTCGGCGATCGAGAATCTGAGCGGGATATTCTCGATATGTGAGATTATCTTGAAGATCAAGCGTTTAGTGGTCCACTCCACGGATAGGATCGAGAAGCAGCGCTGAGTTGAGAGCGTGGAAGGCGTCGTGGACTTTGGAGAGATCGGAGGTAGTTCAATTGGTAGGCAACTTCTCCTCGTTTGGCAAGAATGCGAAAGGGTCCAATGTAGCGAGGCCAATTTGCCTTTGATACGGCGATGGGTTCCCTTGGAGGGTAACCGAAGGTAAGCCTTCTCGTCAACCTCGTAAGTCATAGCCTTATGTTTTCGGTCATATTGACTCTTTTGGCGAGATTGGGCTGTTTTCAACTTTTCACGAGCGATCTGAACTTGCTCTTACGCTTCTGGATCATATCCGGGCCAAAAATTGTCTTTCCCGGTTTCGACCAGTTAAGAGGTGTTCGACACCTTCGTCCATAGAGAACTTCAAAGGTGCTTTGCCCAAGCTAGATTGATAGCTGTTGTTATAAGCAAATTCGGCAAATGGAAGGCATTTCTCCCAATCCATTCGAATGAGATAGCAGAGCTCGAAGCATGTCTTCTAGGATTTGGTTGACCGTTCTACTTGACCACTTGATTGAGGTGAAAGCGATTGCTAAAGGAAAGATGGGTTCCCATAGCGTTTTGAAACTTTCCCAAAATCGAGAGGTGAAGAGACTTCCTCGATCGAGTTTATTTCAATGGAACACCATGAAGAGACACTATTAGGAGATGTACAAATCTGCTAGCTGACTAGCGGTTATACTCTCATGAACAGGTAAGAAATGGGCTACTTTGGGAGGCGGTCGATAACGACAAAGATAGCATTATTCCCTTTCTTGGTCTGGGAAAACCGGTGATGAAATCCATCTTGATTTTATCCCATTTCCATTCAGGAATAGCTAAAGGTTGAAGGGTGCGGCCAGGCCGTTGATGCTCTGCTTTTACCGACGACAAGCGTCGCGATTAGCAACAAATTGAGCAATGTCTCTCTTCATCCTAGTCCACGGAACCTCTGGCGTAGGTCTGATACATTTTAGTGCTACGGGATGAATGGTGAGAGGAGATTCATGAGCCTCCTTAAGGATCAGCTGCCGTATGTGCTGATTCTTAGGAACCACTAGGCGGTTCTCAAAATATACAACACCATGATCATTTGTAGAAAACATTTAGCATCTCCGCTAGCAATGTTCTCCTTAATCCGGGATATTCCTCTATCTCGTTTTGGGCAGCGATGACTTGATCCATAAGAGTAGGTTTCGCCACCAAAGTGGAAAGGAACCCTCGAGGAACAATGTGAAGGTTGAGCTTCGAAATTCCTCGTGGAGAAGTGGTTGATTTTGTTGCAACATCAGATTGTTGCAATAAGATTTCTGACTTAGCGCATCCGCCATGGCGTTGGCTTTTCACTGGGGTGTAAGTTATCCCTAAGTGAAATCTGAGATCAACTCAACCGCGTCTTTGCACGAGATTCAAATCTGGTTGGGTGAATATATATTTCAGACTTTGGTGATCGGTGTAGATTTATAGCGATTACCAAGGTAATGTCGCCGGGTTTTGAGTGCATAGACTACAGTTTGCAAGCTCTAGATCATAGTGGGGTAGTTTTCCTCATGTGGGTGTAATTGCCGTGAACCATAAGCAATTACGTGTCGGTCTTACATGAGAATACAGCCTAGTCCTTGTCGCGGCGTCATAATAGATAACAAAGTCCTTAGAAATCTGGTGGTACCAACCACGGGAGCGAAGTTAAGCGTCTTTTAGTTCACAGAAGCTGTGCTCACATTGTGGAGTCCACTCGAACTTTTATCTTTCTTGAGGAGTTCGATTAGAGGTTTAGCAACTTTGGAAAGTTCTCGACAAAGCGGCGACAATAGCTCGCTAAGCCAAGAAACTCGAACTTGCTTGACCGATTCGGTGGAGTCCGATTAAGGGCGGCTTGAACTTCGCTCGGGGTTTACAGCAATACCTTTACGAAATTACATGTCCTAGATAGGTCATACGGCAGCCAAAATTCGCATTTAGAAAACTTGGCATAAAGGCGATGCTCTCGAAGTTTCATCAACACTAGCCTTAGATGTTGGCATGTTCTTCCTCGTTCTTGGAATAGATGAGTATGTCATCGAGGTAAACCACGACGAATTTATCCAAATATTCCATGAAGATTGAGTTCATTAAGGGAGAAAGTGGTGGGCGTTGGTTGAACCGAAGGACATGACGGTGTACTCGTATTGGCCATAACGAGTAACAAAAGCCGTTTTAGGAATGTCCCATTTGGATTTTGATTTGATGGTAACCTAACCTCAAATCCATCTTAGAAAGGCGAGGATCTGCGAGCTGATCATACGGATCGTTGATCTGAGGGAGGCGGATACTTGTTCTTAATTGTGACCAGGTTGGCCGGGTCGATAATCTACAACCATCCGATCCGTACCATCCTTCTTCTTGATGAAGAGGGCGGGGCAAGCCAAGGAGATGAACTAGGGCGGATGAAACCCTTTTTCAAGGCCTCATCGAGTTGTTTCTTAAGTTCGGCTAGTTCTAAGGGTGCCATCTTATAGGGTCTTCTAGAAATTGGGGCAGTTCTGGAATGAGATCTATCACGAATTCAACATCTCTGTCGGGTGGACACACGGCAATTCTTCTGAAAGACATCCGGAAAGTCACGGACTACGGAGCGTCTTGGTGCAGCAATGGTGGCATTAAGAGAATATAGTTGGCGCTTGGATATTCGGGTCAAGACATTGACTATCTTTCGAGAGGTGCGTAAGTTGAGCAGTCCTAGAGAAACAATCAATCTTGGCATGATGGGCTGACATCCGGTCCATACCCAAGATGATATTTATATCCGAAGATTTGAGAGCTATCAGCGATGCAAGGAAAACAAGTCTGTCGACCTGAATTTCATTACCATGACTTACTCTAGAAGTTTGCCATCTGGAACCCGGGTTTGAATTACCATGGTGGTGGGCATATCACTGAATGCGGTGTTATGCAAGCGAGCATAGTTTTCGGATATGAATGAATGAGATGCTCGATGTCGAAAAAAGCGGATCGGGTGGCAATTAACAAGAAGCGTGCGAGCACGGCGTTGGGATCCTCTTGGGCCTCTTCGGTGAGACACAATTAACATGGCCCGCGTGCGGTGGTGGCGGCAGCATAGAACACCTTTCTGCTTGGCTTGCCACGACAGACGACTTTGCGAGCTGGTTGGGGTTGGTGCAGGGACAATCGCGCATGTAGTGGCCTGATTCCCCACACTTGAAGCACGTCCGCGGGGCTGGCGTGAGAGGCGTTGTTGGTTGGTCCACCATAGGGCCTAGCTGGTGCATCTTCTTTGAAGCTGGCGGCGCTGAAAGGATGGCCTCGGTGTGAATCTGGTGGCGAGGCGTATTGGGCACCCACACGGCGCTTACCGTGGTCCGGCACGGATGAGGAACCCATATCACGACCATGCTTGCGTGTTGCTTGAAATCGGTCGACCGGTTTCAGCGCGATGGCTTTGTTAACAAGCTTACGGAAGAGGTGCACTCATGCGAGCGGAGATCTCGGCGAAGTTCGGGCTAAGTCCTTGCGGAACCTTGCTGTTTCTTGGCGTCGATGGAGACCTCTTGATTGCATATCGTGCGAGATTACGAACTCTCTACTATAGGCGTCCACGGAGAGCGACCTTGGGTGAAACTGCAGAACTCCTCACGTTTGCGATCCATGAGACCCTCCGGAATGTGATGTTCACGGAAAGCCTCGCTGAATTCTGCCCAAGTAGTGACATGGCCCAGGCGCATAGCCATATAATTCTCCACAGAGGTGGCGGGGCCTTGAGATGATATGCAGCAAAGGTGACCTTGTCCGCCTCGGCTACTAGTCGCGAAGCGCAGCTTGTGAGTGATCTGCGAAGCCGATCATCGGCGTCGAGAGGCTCGGCGGAGTGGTGGAAGGTAGGTGGGTGTAACGGTGAAGTCCTTGGCGACACCAAGTTGTTTCTCGGATGATGGGCTGTGTTTTGTTCGATCGCTCCAGCAAGCGGTTGGTCTCCGTTTGTTTCTCTCGGCCTCTAGCATAACCCGGCGAGAAGGAGGGTGAGGCAGTTTGCTTCTCCAACTCCGCGCCTCGGCATGCTCTGGCGGGCGAGGGTTGTTCTTGGTGTTAACCATCCTAGGAAAACAAAACAAGGATTTAGTCCAGGATGGCAAGATTCGACATAGAAAGGTAGAATGTAATGGATAACTTGGAATGCGAGATGATCATCCGTATGACATGGCGGAATCTGAAACTGCTTCTTTATTCCATCGTCATACACACCATACAAGGTTTAGTACAAGACCAAACAAAGTACTACTACGGTGAAAGGAAGATTACATCTCATCGGAGGCACACCAAGCTCCTATACATTATTTTTGTTACACCTCGGGATTAGTACACACTAAGTCATATTCCACGAGTCCGCATGGGGCGGTGGAAATACAACTATTACAATACTAGTGGGACTACTACTAACTCGAGGCGTCTCGTAGTAGTTCTCATAGAAGTCTCCTCCGTAACACGGAAGTTCAACATGATCGTCAGGGAGCAGGCGGTCTGAGGAGCTGTGGACCGTAAGGGCAAGGGTGAGGTCTTGGACCTCTGAGCGGTGGCAGCGAGGACCACGAGGTGGGGTGATGCCCCCACATCACGCCCGATCCATCATGTCGCAGAGCAGCCCTGACAGGATACAAATCTCTCATATCCATATAACCAGCTTGAACAGCGGTGCAAAAGCGAGTCAAGGTAGCCCGGTGATCGGCCACGGGCATTGAAAACTCCATCCTCAAGGCCCGACTCTCCGGTCCTTGTCCTCGAGCAACTCAGCGGTAATGCGGGTTAGGAGTCCTCTGTTGGAATCGGCATAGATGGCTCGAAGATAACCAAGCGCTCCGAAGTGAACTCGGCATATACGGAAGTCGGTGTTGCGGAGCAGCCGATCTGGCTCGTATAATGGTCATCATAGAATATGCAGCATCTTGCACCGCCATATCAATAGTAACACCAAGCCCATAGGAGCTGTGAAGGGCCTCGGTGGAACCAGGATAAGAGAAACACCGGACGGTGCAAAGATCTTGACTTTGATTAAAGTCTCGATCTTGTTCTTCAAGCTGTGTACTCGAGGTACCAGCGGTATCCGCTTCGATCATAACCGAACTAGCATGGTTGTATGACCGGTCACCCCAATGCATCTGGTCGGACGAACCACTTGATTTTGATCACGGTGGCCATCTGGAAGCATAACCACAATGCAAAGACATTAGTATTTCGGCGAATTTGGAATGACATAACATGTTGTAAATGCTCAAAGTTGAGACATTTCACAAGGAATTGCATAACCACTCAACAATATCATATCAAGGTTACGGGTCCAATTTAGTAACATAACGAGGAACAAACTGAATCAGGCTTGTAACCATCAAACCTACAAGGTACTCTTGATTAGTAACACGTGAGCCTAATAGAGAAAGAGGTCCTAATCCTTAACCCCGGTGGAAGAATGGGTGACTCGGATCAGAATGTCATGAGATAAAGGAGTAAAAGAGCCTTACGTACCATCCCACAATCAATTCCCCTACATATAACTAAAGCATTTCTAGACTCAACATCGACCGGTTTGGCTTGGAGAACCTCACGGCGGTCGGCTCTCGATGCCAGCTTGTCGGGACCCGACTCAATGTCACATCGATCTAGCACGTAACACATCATATCACTTTGCGGCCTCACGCACGGTAACCCAGGTGCCACCTTACCTTGGCCGGGACCGTTTAG
This sequence comes from Aegilops speltoides, assembly GCA_021437245.1. Taxonomy (NCBI): domain Eukaryota; kingdom Viridiplantae; phylum Streptophyta; class Magnoliopsida; order Poales; family Poaceae; genus Aegilops; species Aegilops speltoides. Next base: position 11,129 of record JAHHZJ010000853.1, read on the forward strand.
CCTTTTGGCTGCGTATATGATAGTGTCGCTAGCATCCATATGAAAAGGCCGGGCTGACATGACTAGTCGTAAACCCAAAGTGTACAGACTTACGGGGACGAGGCATCCATGACCCGGCATCGAGCGTGTCGGTCAACGGCAAGTAAGTTCGGGCTGTAGCGCTGGGCTAGCAGGACTCCGATAAAAGGGCTGTGGCGGGCTAACGAGGACTCCGGTACTCAATGCGTGACATTTCCCGAAGGACAGAACACGAGCGAAGAAGGACACATGCGGCCAGCCTAAGTGTTCGGAGCGGTAGCAAGCTACCATGGCTCGATGGAGACACTAGGAGACATTTCCGTAAGAGAGGCTACTAAAGATAAACAACTAGATAGTCGGATCCCACACATACCAAGCATTTCAATCATACACACAATATGCTCGATATGTGCAAATACAACAAGGCATCACAACATGACTCTCGACACAAGTACTTTATTTAAAGGCTCGAGAGAGCCATTCATATCATACACACAAATGCGGGTCACACGACCCACATACAAGTCATTCAAGCATACAAGCCACAGCGGAAGTGTTTTGTCGATCTGGACAACTAGTAAAATAAAAGAGGCTAGGGTAAGCCTAGCTATACTACATGGTCCTTCTCTTGCTCGGGATCACCACGGGCCTTAGTCTACTCATCGATGTCAGCGTCTCGAAGAACCCGTCGGAGGGTTTGTGGCATCTTCGAAAAATGTAAATTAAAGCAACATGAGTACAAAGGTACTCAGCAAGACTTATCGGACCCTACATACATGCATATTATCAAGAAGGGTTGGTGGGGTTATTGCGACAAGCCAGCTTTGACTCATGGCTAAGCTATCCTCTGAGACACCAACTTGAAATAGTTTTGCTTTTCGAGTCCACTACTCATCACTTCAATACACCACGAGGATCCAACCCGTCTTCCCTGGGAAGCCATCCTCGGCACTCACGCTATCTTGAGGCTTTTAGTAGTATCCATTTACTTGTCTATGAACTGTATAGGCAACCAAGTAGTCCTTTACATGGGACTGGCTATTGAATAGATGATGTTAACCTGCGGGGTGTACTTCTTCATACATGTTTCCACCACTTAGCGTACGCGCACCGACATGTGCTCGGCGGACTTCAGCGAAAGCCGGCGTGGGTGTAGACCACGACCTACCTAGACACTCAAGTCTCTAGTCGGGTTTATCGCCTATTTGGGTTCCATCTATGAGGAGTTCGGCGAAGTCTCGCTCACAGCCCCAAGCGATGTGAACAGGGTTCCCGGGATACCAAGCGGGCATCCGGTACACCGTGCCGTACCTACCGCATCACAGCCCACCCCTATGGTCAGCGCTGTCCACGGCCTCCGATGAGCTACAAACACGAAACTACTTGCAACTCTGGACGAGAGGACTAGCGTGAATAAGAAGTCGGCGGGGTCATATTTGAGGGCCCAATGTATGGTAGTAGCTGTTTCTTAAATCACACATACAGATCTCGATTAGCAGGGCGGCCTCAATGAAACAACCCACCATGTACTCCTACATGGCCTCTCATCGATACCTTTACCAAATCGTGTTCAACACCTTACTCTCGTCCGGCTCGATCATTTCCTCTAGCCATCACCCGATGAACCGGACGACACGACTCTAAGCATAGCAGGCATAGCAAGGTAGGAACAACACAATCATATGGCTCAATCAACTCCTACACATGCTAGTGGGTTTCATCTGAATTCTTGTGGCAATGACAGGTCATGCGGAGGAAATGGGTTCAACTACCGCAGCACAGCAGTTTGAATCGCGTTGTCTTAATGCGATGCGAGAGCAGGAGCAAGAACATGGGATTTTATCGATATGATCAAATGGTTGGTTGCTTGCTGACGGGTCGTTACAGGTATTGTTCTTCGTCGAGGTTATCACGGTACTCCTCGGGGCGAGAACACATGCGAGGGAACACCGATACACAAGCATTACCAAACAAGATGCAACAATATGATGCATGCAATGAGACATGGCAAAATGAGTGCTTTGAGCTAATGCAACTAAGATCAGATGGGTTTGAATCATTTTGAACCAAAGATTCAAAATTCAAACTCATATATGATCATTTAAGTGCTTAAACTTGTTCTGTGATAAACAGTGGGTTAGCTTCTGTAAACATGCATGAAACCTGTACAGATGGAAAGATTGGATTTTTCTGATCATTTTCATATATAATTTGTCTCATTTGGAGCTATGGTTGATTTTATATGAATTTTGAAGTTTGAAACATTTTACGGAATTTTACGTGTAAAAATAATTCCGATTATTTAAATCTGCGTCGACCTTTCGTCATGATGGCGTCGGGAGGTCAGCAGGGCTGGTCAGGTCAAAGCTGACCAGTGGGTCCCATGTCGATGGGGTTAGTTTAATTAGTATTTGATTAAAATTAAACTAGGTTAATTAGCGGGCTGGGCCCACATGTCATAGACCCGGGGTCAAGCTGAGGCCACCGTGGTCAAAACAGTCAAACCCCGGCGTTTAGCGCTTGGCCGGCGAATGGCGGCGATAGTGTTTTAGGCGTTCCGGCCACCAAAAGAGCGGCGACCACGGAGTGAAGGCGAGGCGAGCGCATCTATTGGTGGTGATGGTTGGGCTCGGGGTGGCGGAGTGGCGCCGCCCGGCGACTTCTGGCGGCCACCGGAGCTCGGGTGAAATCGAATCGTCTGGGGTGCGCGGTGAGTGCGTGGAGTGCTTGGTTGCACCAGCGCGATGTAGTGAACGCGTTGGACACGGTGGGAAGGCGGAGTGTGGCGGGAACACGTCGGCGGCGAGTCATGGCGGTGCGTGCGTCACGATCTCGTCGCTTCGCTGTAGTGCAGGAGGCGAGAGAGAGGTCGGGAAGGTAGCTAAGCTCACGCCGGCCGACGGCAGTGCGAGCAGCGTGGTCGGGGCGAGCTGCAGCGGCGGCAGCGTTGAAGGATCTCCGGCGGCGGCGGACTCGGCGAGCTGGTGCGGCGTCTTGAGAACCTTGGCGCTTCGAGGCTCGGCTAGCTCGAAAAATCGATGGCGGAGCTCTGACCGATGGCGCGGCGTGGGGTCGGCGGAGGCAGCTCTGACGGTGGTGCGGCGGCGGTGGCGTCGGCCATGGCGTGGGGAAGCGAGGAGGCTGGAAGAGCAGGCGTCTGGAAGTGCGGGAGAAGGCGAGTCGATCCCGGCGTGGCAAGCGAAGCGGCGAGGCGGTGAGCAGGTGCGTGGCACCCATGCGGTGCTTCGCCGTCGAGCACAGCTACTGCTGGCGACAAGCAGCTGTTGGCAGTCTTTGGCTGGGCGGCAGAGTGGGCTGGCGAGTGGGCGACGTGGCGCCGGTGAGCTTCTTTTCTTTCTGTTTTCTTTTTTTTATTTTCTTGCAACTTTGTTGATTTACTTAAAATAGCAAAAGGTTTTAAAATTCACCAAACTACTCTGGTCCATTGTTGGAATATTTCCAACATGAAACATTTAGTTTGGAGATATTTGGACATTTGAAATATTTTATAAATTTTAAATGCCCAAATTCAAATAGCTATGATTTAATTCAAAGACCCAAAGATGACCTAGGAAATTGTGCATCACTTTTGGCAAAGCTTACGGACCAAGACAAAATGATGGACATTTTAGAAGAGCATTCAGGTTCATCGAAAATATTTTAGTAAACCCTAGTTGTTTGAGAGGGCTGGGGGTTACAGCAATCCCATTTCAAGTTTCAGTTGAAAAAATAGACATGATGCAACACTCTAATGCATGAACTAGCTAGGGTGTGACAAAGCGCTGCCGGCCAGAGCGAACCCGCCTCAAGCAATGCCTTGAGAATCCCCTTCAACTTCTTTGCGAGGTGCCGGCTGGTCAAAGTCATGAGGCGTCAAGTCTCGGTGGCGTGGCTCATGAGCCTTGGATCGAGCACTTCTTGGTCATTGTTAAGTGGGCTCAAGCAGCCTCGGCCAAACTTGGCCGAGGCGTGCGGTTGGGGTCAGCCTTGAGAGCCTGCAGGCGAGGGCGTCGGGAAGGTGGAGCTGGCCTCAGACCACCCGGAGCAGTGGATCTGGGAGCACCAGCCCGACCTGTCCTTCTTCCGGGACGAGAAGAATCCTCCCCTCCTTACTGGCCTTGGCCTTGTCGTCGTCGGCATGGGCGGAGCGGGAGGCGCAGGACTGCGTCGGAGAAAGGACTCCTCCGACTCCCACCGGTTGCCTCGAGTCAGACTCTTCTTCCTCCTCCTCCTCCTCTTCTTCCCCTCCTCCTCTTCTTCCTCCTCCTCCCTTGGAGTCCTTTGGAGACACATTCACCGTCGGCAGCGCCGCCGGATCCTCGAGGAGCCCTTTGCGGGCACCAGCCCCTCATCGTTGAAGGTGGGCATGGCGTTCACCGCCTGCTCCCAGTCGCTGTGAAGAAACAGGGGGACAGGAGCACCCTCCTAGCCTCGCCACGTCTCCCCTACCAGGAGTGGAGGCGCGACCAGATCTTCGTCGGCCGGGGCTCGGAGAGCTCAAGCGAAGGCAGCATCCGCTTCCCGAGCCTCCTGGCAGGCGAGTGCTCCCGGAGTGGAGCCACCAGTGCTCGGGAACTCCCTCGGGGCGTGGCCCGGTTAGCTTCACGCCCCAAAATTACGGCCTCAGGTCGCGTTCATCCTCTTGACACCGCCCTCACGGCGGTCGACAAGCTCATGGCGTGACCACGCATCAGCGGCCTTGGGTTGCCCGTGGCGGCACGGTCGGGGTGGATGCGGTCGGCATCCACCATGACCCACTTGCTCTAAAGCCTTGATCCTCTTCCGGACTTGAGATGGCGTTGGGCGGAGTATCTGCGATGAAATCGGCGCATGCGAAGATGGGGCCCACGAAAACCGGAGGTAAAAGTAATGGCGCAACAAGGCCACGAGTGCTTTACCCCCTAGCGTGAGCCTCACAATAGTAGGTGAAAATTGCGGAGAAAACGAGTTGGGGTGGAGGTGCAGAGCTTACAAGTTGTATAGGCGAAGGGCAGAAAGGAAGAACTCGGAAAAAGGGGCACAGGACCGGCAATAATGGGCGCTCACAAGAAGCGGGTAGAAGGTGCTCCCTTGCCTTGAGGCTGGTGAACCGGCCTTGAACACGATCCTCCAGCGCTGCCTTGCGCCCGCATCTCAGGCGCATGAGGCGAGATTCTTCTCCGACACATTCGAGGATCCAGGCTGGCGAGTACCGGGCCTCGGTCGAGGTCTTGCAAGCGCCATGGCTACCCGATGGGAAGGATGAGGTAGATCTGGAGGATTTGAGCGCGAGGAAGGAGAAGAGGCGAAAGGTGATCTGGAGCAAAGGCAAAAGCGAGAACAATGAGGTAAGTCGGCACAGGCACCTCTTTTTGTCGAGATGGGCGGTTGTCGAGCCATCGTGGGAAGCGGAGATGCCCGTCAATCAATGCCACGTGGTGCCCAAGGCCATAAGCTGTTGGGGCCATGAGAACTTCGCCTTGCCCTTGGCTTCTCTGCTAAGCCAAATGCAGGGCGCCTTGGGCCGGGGAGCTCTTGTCGGTGTTCAGGAATGGGGGTCCCAGACTCTCACTGCGGCTGCGGCATGGCTCAAGTGGGGACCGCGCAGCCCAGCTTCATCAGCTCAAGCTCAAGACCCTCGCGAGGGGCCAAGCCTCGCGGGGCGGACGACAGGAAGCTTCCTCAGGAGCAGCCTCCCCAGGCAGGCTCGCGAGGAGGTGGAGAGATCAAGGCGGGGTACCTCCCAGGAACCCGTGGCATAAGCCATGTGATCGAGACCGGTGAGGCCGCCCGACTTCTGATGTCCTTGTTTCCCTTCGGTGCAAAGGGGCAAGCCTGAGACCAAGGCATCGAGCCAAAGCTTACCGTTTGGTGCAACAAGACCACGACCAGCAGAGCGGCGGGATGGGGGTCATGGTGGAGCCAGGGACGGCGTCATCGTCGGAACCTTTGGCTGCGGAAGACCAACTTTAGTCGGGATAAGTGTACAGATGTTCCCCTTCAAAATGGCCAATTGTTGGCGCCTTCCTACTCATTATTTGGGAAGAGGCCAGGGCCTCTCTATATAAATAGGACTAGCCACCACGGGTGGAGGCATCGAAATAGATCGTCAGGATAGAGAGAGAGCGAGCTAAACTCACCCAAGCAGTTCATCGCACCAGCTCAATAACATCCCCTCATGAAGTTGTTCTCCTTTGTACTGTTCATCATCAGCCTGAGGCAATCCACCACACCACACCTTTGGGTAGGGTATTACACCACAATGGTGGCTGAACGATATAAATCTCATGTCCCTTGTGTGTTCATCTTTCTTGCTTAGATCCTTGCGAGACTTTGTGGCGTGAATTGGTAGGGAGAGATCTTCGTCGCGCAGTGTTTGAACCTCAAGGGTCTGCGGAACCCAAAATCAACACAGTGATGTTCCTTTGATCTTGATATGTAATCTAGTTACGTCTTTGGACTTGCCCACACAGCGTTACAATTTCTGTTTATGCATTCTTAGTCGTTTTGTGATATGAATGATGTCATACTATGCAACATATTATAAACTTTGTCTCTTTATCCTTAGCTGTCAATACAATATGAAGAAATACACAATACATTAGCCATGGTACATGGTCATATATTTGGAACCTGGTTTTATTATGTACTTTGTAGTAAAATACAACTAATATTTTACATGGGTTCACCAGAATAAGTTTTGTATATAGACCAAAGCTATTTTGTTTGGTTTTGTTGCCTCCTTAATATCTTCTGTTCTCGTACTACTAATGTAAAAAAACTCAACTTTTCAGCAAGCTATGGAAAAAATGGTGGAACCGCCACCTTCTGAAGGTGACGAGGCAACTATAACCGCAATGTCACCTCTTGCTGCAATGGGTCAGTACCTGTTCACTAACAGTGCCAAAAGCATGTTCCTACGTAATAATGGGTTGGTTGTTAAGGCAATATCGTCCAAACTACCTCATGATCAAGATATGCAAGCTCGAAACAATGTTATATCTGCGCTCTAGACACAAGTCCATTCCTTATGAGAGATCCTTTGTGAAACAAGGACAACCATTGTTCGATGTCATCAAGATATGCATGGTTTTGAAACCAGACTATCAGACATTTGCTATGTTGTTCAGGAGCCTAGGAGAAATGAAGGCAAAGGTTATGGTGCTCCATCAGACATTGCAACATGAAAACATAATAGTCGAGTCAAATCAAGCCGACCTACGAACTACGGTGGTGCATTTATACGCGGTATTAACTTTATGCAAACCTTCCTTTTGTTTTATGGTTGTAATTTGTTTTGTTGCGATACAAAATTTGTTCTTAACGTGCAGCCACGGTGAAGAAAACAACAAGCCATTTTTTGTATAGTGTGGGGTGTTCCCTATATTTGCACTGGTAGCGAACTTTGATGCCCAGTGGATGTAATTTATTGCACTTTCGCCTGTAATAGCCTAGCATTAGTTTTGGGCTTATTTATTTCCTAGTCTTCCTTTTCCCTGGTTTGCTAGTGGCGCAACAACCATGGCCCATATATGGACCTTAGTAGCGAGGGAGTCTGGACTAGGGGTGTCAGGACAACGGGACTATCATTATCGCGCGGACTCCAAGACTACGAAGATACAAGATTGAAGACTCCGTCCCGTGTCGGATGGGACTTTCCTTGGCGTGGAAGGCAAGCTTGGCAATACGGATATGTAGATCTCCTACCATTGTAACCGACTCTGTGTAACCCTAGCCTCCTCCGGTGTCCATATAAACCGGAGGGCTTTAATCCGTGAGGACAACATACATTACAACAATCATACCATAGGCTAGCTTCTAGGGTTTAGCCTCCTTGATCTCGTGGTAGATCCACTCTTGTACTACCCATATCATCAATATTAATCAAGCAGGGCGTAGGATTTTACCTCCATCGAGAGGGCCGAACACAGGTAAAAACATCGTGTCCCTAGTCTCTTGTTACCATCCGCCTAGGCGCGCAGTTCGGGACCCCCTACCGAGATCCGCCGGTTTTGACACCGACATTGGTGCTTTCATTGAGAGTTCCTCTGTGTAAATCGCGATAGGCTTGATGGCATCTTCAACCACCAGCTGTCTAGGGTGAACTTTTCTCCCGAGCAGATCTTTGTATTGGCCGCCGCTGCGGGCAATTCACTTGGCCATCTGGAGCGGATCAGCTCGCCCTGGCTGTCAGGTCGATTTGGAAGCCCTAAACTTCACGGCGGCGTCTGCGGAGACTTGATCTTGACGGACTCGAGCCTGACCAAAAGCGCGCCTTGTAATAGCGGGCATGATTTAGCTCGCCGCGAGCAGTGCCTTGGTAGCGCCTGCAGGTCCGCTCCGGCCATTGGCGGAGCGATCGCCAGATCGAGGCGGTGGATAGGCGCCATACAGGGGCTCCTACATCCCGCAGCGATGGGGCGAACACTAATCTTGTCCCTACGAAACTTCGTGATTCGAGGCACGGACTCCTCGCGGACTCGAACCTCCAGCGCCCTACCAATCGATCCGGATTAGGCGCCCGTGTAAATTCACCGCGCGAGACATCTTCCAATACTACGCCCTTTGGCGATATCTTGAATTCACTAAAGCATCTCTCTTTATCGGGAAGTCTGGCGGACTATGGCCAGGATGGTTGAAATGCAGACGACGAAGAAATTCAAAGCCCACCCACCACCCACTTTGTAGCCCTTGTCGGCGATCTAACCGACATGCTAGACTACGACTCGAAGACATCGGCGCTATGGGCGGCGATCTTTGAGGCGAACGAGGAACCATCGCCTACTGAGGCTTTGGAAGACCACCTCGTCATCGACATATACATAGTGGACACCCCAAAAAGGCAGGGGATGGCGAAAAAGCAGTGGAGGCAGACTCCTTAAAAAAACAGCCCAGCGCCGGCGTCGTGGCGCCGCTCTAAATCCGCCCACGGCAAGAATAGAGATTACAGCACGAGGAGATAACAATACCCGAGAGAGTGCGAAGATAATCCCCTCTAGCAAGACTCGGCCGAGGAGGATGCGAGCAAGCCCTCACGAGAGGCGGCGAAGAAGGTTGAGGATCATAACTATATGCCTCCCTCGAAGGCAAGCAAGCCTCAATGATGTGAACTTCGCCACAGCAAGAGCTTTTTAAGCGCGGGCTCATCATACTGACAAGAAGCTGAAGAAGGAAAGCGGAAGCTCAAAACAGCGGAAGAGGCGCTCGAGAATGAGATGGAGCAAAGTGCTCAAAACCCTTGAGATAAATATGGCAATGGCCACCAATCGAAGAGCTACCCGGCGTAAATTGCTACGAGAATCGACGAGGAGGCCATAGAGCCTCCACAGATCAAATGGCCCAGCAAGGTCCATCTACGGACCCAAAAAGAAAGGCCGAGGAAGCAAGGTAACACGTCAAGTGTCAGATGATAGCGGCACATACAAATCTGAGCGCACACCCACTATGTTTCACCGATGAGGTCTTTGGACCATGAATTCCCAGCGGGTTTAAACCCATAAACATAGAGGCCTACGATGGAACAACAGACCACAGATGCGGATGAAGATTATATACTACATATACACATGGCGGGAGGCGATCTCACGCCATAAAATATCTACCCCTCAAGCTCAAAGGCCAGCCCGTCATTGGCTCAAAGCCTCCCGAGCTCTTGTTGGAAATTGGGAAGAGCTCGGGGCGCGTTTAGAAGCGAATTTTCAAGGGACTTATGTCCGTCCTCCGGATCACGAGATGATCTAAGTCATATAACTCAACAGCCGGCCACGGAAATTCTGGAGCAGGTTTCTTACCAAAAAAAACAAATAGTCATTGTCGGACGCCGAAGCCTTAGCAGCTTTCAAGCACAATGTCAAGACGAATGGCTGCGCCGAGCACCTCGGTCGAAGAAAGCGAGGACAATGTCGCACTAACAAACCTCATGACCCGCTTACGTGCGGGAGAGGATAACTAGCTAGCAAGCGGCACCAGTGACCCAAGTACATCCGAGATAAGAGGCGGAAAGCGAGAAAATCACGGTATGAAAAAAAAGCGGCCGAGAATAAAGAAAAAGCCCAAAACGCGGCGGCATTGCGGATTAAAAACTTCAGCGGCCCAACAACAAAACAAAGCCTCTCAAGGATAGCGGTGTGAATTGTCCAACAAACAAGATTTTGGGTCGGATATGTCAAATCCACAGTACCCGGAAGGCTGCAAACCACACCCACGAGGATTGTTGGGTTTTAAGCGGTCCGCCGACTAAATGCGAACACAAAGGGCTCGCAGCGTCAGCGAAGAAGATAAACCCACCAGTGAGCCTTTGGAAAACAAAGACTTTCCCACAAGGGGTCAGCGATAAACTCACTTCATGTGATATCACGGAGAAATAGTGCGGCACTTTCTAAAAAGAGCTTGGCGCGGTCCAACCTAGCAGAGACCGTGAGATTGGATATCAAAACCAATCACTTCGACCCACGGACTATTCGAAGCGTTGAAATGCGGGGCGGACTTCCACGATATTGAATCCCATAATAGGCGGATTACAATTTACTAACGTCCTAATGGGCGAGGCGATGATCTAAACCTGCTACATTCAAACACAATCCGTCGGATGGGGATAGACCCTACCAAAATCCGACCCGGCCGCACTTCCTTCAAAGGGTAGCGCGAGCCCTTCGCCATGTGCACGGGCTCCATATTACTCGAAATGCGTGTTGGATCGCGAACAATTTTTCGGCGAAAAATTAATTTTCACATCGTCCCATTTGAAAGTGAATATCAAGCACTCTTGGGGCGAAAGGCTTTATCGCTTCAACACCATACCGCATTAGCGTCTCTTACACTCAAGATGCCCGGTCGCGAGTGTCATTTGATGTGAGGTCACTCAAAGACCGGACTCGGATAGGCGAATCCGGCCCGGCAGGCTAGGGGCTCCCTAGCGCATACCTCTTCACGGGGGCTGCGCGCAGCGGATGAACAACGTGCATACCCGTCGAGGATAGCGGCTGCGCGGAACACGGTAGCGGGCGTGCGGTAGGGACCGTTGCGAGGATTCTTTTGATTAAGACCTGCGTAGACCTTTTCTTGTCTCTTGTTGTTACTCTCCTTGGTTTCTTCCTATAGCCAAGCGGGCTGGCGTTTTAGCATCGGCGCGTCGAAGACCATGCACATGCACGGACATTGGGGCTTAGGGCATCTCGCCCATTATTATAAAGACCGAACACCTTAGGGAGTGTTGGCGTCTCGGATTAGGCATTATATGCATCAGCTCGAATCATGTCTTTGGTCGAATGTTGGGTTTGCGGCTCTGTGTTTTGCTGCCTTCGTTCCGTATCACGGCTAATCGGCACCGGAGAACTCTGCGATTGTGCCCCAGTTAATTTGGCGAGCACCTCGATGAAAGCGGCCGGCCCATCATGATACAGCGGTCGACCACTCGATCGACTACGGAATGTTTAGAATTCCCGCTTTGTGAAGGACCATTTCGGTCAGGCACATCGCACCCGAATCACGGAGATGTGCGGTGCCACGAAGGCTATCTCGTAGCCCACCTCGAGCTCAGGCTAAGTGAAAGTGATAAAACATTATAGTCCGGATTGCCTAGTTAAGCTCGCTACCACCTCCTTAAACAGGACCGAGGCGTCCGGATTAAGTGTGAAAGCGCTATTTTGTGAACACCCACGCACCACATGCGTGGGGGTGAAGCGAAGACTGCAATCTTTCAAGTTATACAATCGTAAGCGGCCGCGCGGAGAAGTTTTACTACTTGGGCGCACAAGTATAAAAGCGGTTATAACATAATCGCCGTTTTACAAGCTAATCGTTCATTTGAGCGTGATATTTTCGAGCACTGCGGCTCTATTACCTGGCGCCACGCATAACCGCCCGAGTAGTGCTTTCGGCGAGGCGGCTTTCATCCGAACCACGGAGGCAACAGCGGTGGCATCCATCTCCGGACAATGTGCCTTCACGGGCAAGAGCCATCCAGGCGCCCTCGATGCGAGCCGACCGCTTCATGTCCTTTATATGCGGCACGCTCAAGGAATTGCTGCGATAAGCCAAAGTAACTTCAAATCGCCTTGGACCTCTACGGCGGACATGGGCCCACGATGTCGATCATGGCAAGTCCGAACAATCTATTTAGCTCGGCCCATTAACGGCCCGATCTGTCAGCGGAAGTGGCGATCCGGATGTGGAATTGAGACCAATATAGCTCTTCCGTCTCGTGATCCTCCGGCTCCGGAAGTGCTTAGCGGCATCGGCCGCACGCGCTAAGTCCATATCACGGATCCTCCGGACTCCAAAGCCGCTCAAATTGAGCATACTTTCCATCCATAAACGGCGGCGTAGCGAAAAAGGCTTGCAGCCACGATCTCTCGGCACAGCACAGTTCCTCCTTCATAGCCCGCATTGCGGGCGGGCATCCTTAACCGGCGGTGGCCTTCTTGGTCTTCCCGCTCGATAAGAGCTCCTTTTCAAGAGCCTCATTGCGATCGATAGCATCCTTTACTTTCATGGCCAATTCGTACCTCCGCCCTAGCTTAAGCGGTCTTGCGGCCTTTTCGACTTGCAACTCTTGGCTGCCCTCGAGGCAGCGCGTCCTCCGCCGGGCTTGATCCTTAGCTCGAGCAAGTTAAACCGAAGGCTCTCCACAGCAGCGAGAACCGTCGTACAACAGCATACAATTTGTCGAGAGGAGGCTTGACCCCTTAAATAAGCGCTGCGGATAATTTATTTACCTTGCGATTCGTCAAGTCATTTGGTTGACAAGTGCGATATCGGCATCCGCCATGTCAAGTTCTTGACCTAATTCGGCAAACTCATTAGTCCGGCTGGCCCTCGGACTATCCACCACCTGCATAGGGGCGGCGGTATTTATTACTTGAGATTTCGATCCTCGACGCGGCTGTCGTTTCCGACAACCTACGAGTCTCGAGGCTACTATCTATATAGGCGCATTTTTTATGTGAAACTATTAAAAAGACAAAGTGCGTCATTCTCGCATACCTCAAATCCGCCAACAAACTCATGGCGGCATTATAATCCCTCTCGGCGGACGAAATCCTTCCAATCACCATACGCATCAACGCACGGTGATCTTCTGAAATGGACGCCCTCTCAAGCAGATTCTTCAGTTCCCCCGGCCGAATACTAGTGGGTGCTGAACTCTTTGGCCCCTCTGGACTCGGGGATACCCTCCGTGACGACACTTCGGGCTCGCCTGCCTCATCTGGCGGCGCTGCAGACGGAGGCGTTTCGCTCTCTATCATCTCCGGAAGAAGATCCCCCGAAGATGAACTCCTCTAAGAAGGCTGTAGATCCGAACTGCAATATAAATAATTCGGTTACCCACAGAAGCGCGAATGAAGGTATTTCCTTACTAATTAACTCCCTCTTTTCATACTCACGGCTCGTTGGAGGCTGATCTTTTAGCGATGATTGTGCGTCAGGATTCTCTCCGGACGCCGGACCAGTGAAGATCTCTTCCCAGCAAGGGCTTTGGCCTCCGGATCTTGAGGCGGTCCTCTTCTCCCCCGGAGGGAGGGTTCTTAGTTCCCCTCTCCTCGAGCGCCCCTTTAGGCGAAATATTAGCTCCTTTATTTTCCCTTAGCTTTATACGTAGGCGCGACCTCCAACATTCGACCAGCCACGGGCTCCGGTCACGGTCTCGGGAAGGGCGGGCATCTTATCGGCCTTGATCCGCCACCCATTCACTGTAAGAATAAGGGTCGGGAGGCGAACTCTGGAAGGCACATAAGCAGAATGTCGGACTCGAGCTATTTACACGAGTATCCGGCGATCGCGGCTTAGGCCTGCGTCCTCGGCTAAATCGGACATGCCACTGCGGTCGAAGAACAACTTGTACATCTCCACGGGTGTCGCACCCATAAAGTATTGGAGAATCCGAGGTCCCTCGGGTTGAACTCCCATAGGCGGAAGGGCGGCGTTTGCGAAGCGGAAGATGCCTAGTTAGCAACCTGCATCACCTTGATCAGGTCGATCTCCCTAAACTTGCAGATCTCGAATCCGGCCCTCGGTGAGGCACGTCTTGAACGGCCCCAATTGAGCCCTTGGTTGACCCACGACATTAGGTGGCGTGGAGGTCCCGGCGGAATGAAGGCGGCGGCTTTACTGCTTGCCCCGGGCGGATGATATAGAACCCTGCTGTTGCCACAATCCGAGTTCCTCTTGGAACCTTGGACCCGCAGGCATCGGCCTTTTTGCTTATAGCCGCCCGCCGCCTCCGCTTAGCGCCCCGATCATCTTGGCTCCACCTTGAAGGTCTTCAGCCACATGCGAAGTGGGGAATGACAGCGGAGGAAGGCCCATGACGATAATGAATCGCGGAGATGTGGAGGATGGACTCGAGCCAAGTCGTGAAAGTCCAGCCCATAGTAGAGCAGAGCCCTCTCACAAAGGGGTCCATCGGGAAGCCTAAACCCGGCGGAGGTGGGATCTGAGGCAGCGTATTCACGGGCTCGGGGCGGGCAACCTGCCCTTGGGCGGGCAACCTGTCTTGAAACCTCGTAGGCCAGTACTTGGCCGAGTAACTCAATATGTCCTCCTCCGTGGCGGAGGAGGCATCCACCGACCACTGGAGGTCGGGCGGACATGGTTGAGGATCAGGCGCTCGAATCTGAGGCTCTGGGTGTTGGGCTGGGGCGAGGAGGAGATTCGATCACGAGATTGAAGAACAAGGACAAGCCTTGGTCCTCTTATAAAGAGGAAAAATACCAAGAAACCGTCTCGTGACCGTTTGGGATTCACCGCCGATAGAGGCGTGGCGGCAGGCAGTTGGGTTACCCATGCGTATTGATGAGAATCACGGAATAAGGGAACACGATCTACTGCTTGACGGGGCGTGCCAAGAAACCGCCTCGCTAAGCGTCTTTGAGGTGGTATAGTAAAGCGATTTAAACAAAGGCTTGGTAGCGGTGTGATGTCACGCCGCATATCGTCGGCAGATTGAACTAAGTGTACATTTTATTCTCTCTCGGTGGAATGTGGAATTTATTTTGCGAGCCGGACACTATCACAGTGTTCATGATCTTCTCGGATTATTCAAGGGAGGAACCCGCCTTGCAATGGCGTACATTATGCGTGCGGACTTATCGTCATTGAAGCCTGGTTCGAGGGACTCTTGAGGAGTTACGGACTGGGGGTGTCGGGACAGCGGACTATCATTATCCGCCGGACTCCAAGACTACGAAGATACAAGATTGAAGACTCCGTCCGTGTCCGGATGGGACTTTCCTTGGCGTGGAAGGCAAGCTTGCAATCTGGATATGTAGATCTCCTACCATTGTAACCGACTCCGTGTAATCCTAGCCTCCTCCGGTGTCTATATAAAGCCGGAGGGCTTTAATCCGTGGGACGACATACATACAACATCATACCATAGGCTAGCTTCTGGGGTTTAGCCTCCTTGATCTCGTGGTAGATCCACTCTTGTACTACCCATATCATCAATATTAATCAAGCGGGGCGTGGGTTTTACCTCCATCGAGAGGGCGAACACAGGTAAAAACATCGTGTCCTCGTCTCTTGTTACCATCCGCCTAGGCGCGATTCGGGACCCCCTACCCGAGATCCGCCGGTTTTGACACCGACAGTAACCTTGAACCTGCTATAGGCCGTAGGATCCATGGGCCTCCTACGGGCCGTTGGATAAATGGGCCTCCAACGGGCCATAGAATCGGTGGGACTCGAGACGTCGGATAAATGGGTCCACATGGGCCGTAAACGGGCGTTGGTATTGGGCCAACACGGTAACGGGTCGTTAATAGGCCAGAAGACGGCAAAGGCTTAATTCTGTCACAAGGATAACAGGTCGTTAATGGGCCAGAATATAGGACGGGCTGGAAACAGTGCAACGGGTTAACAGGCCACAAACAGGACGATTCTAACCATGGGCCAAATTTGGCCCATTAGAAACAAGCGATGTGGGCGGAATGTCGAGGGCCAAAAGGAGCCAAACGTATGGGCCGTCAGTAGGCCGAAAGCTAACACGGGCTGGAAACGGCCCATGGAAATCATGGACTGTTAATGGGTACAAAGAAATTTACTGTTCATTATGGGCCAGAGTCACCGTGGGTCACTAAAGGGCCTAAAGATACGGAAAGCCTCATATGGGCCGAAAGACGTCGTGTGCCATACATGGGCGAAAAGTGAAACGAGCTGGTGTTATATTCGACGGCCCACGTGACGCTGTTGGGTCGATTTCGGGAAGGCCCTAATGGGTCGTGAGTTACTGGGTCGTAATGGGCTATATGCGAACAGACCATTAACAGGCTTTTCATGGGCCAGGCTACTAAGTTTTGACCAAGTCAAACGGGTCGGACTTTGTAAGCTAAATGGGCCGGTGTTGGGCCTTCGCAAGTGTCGACATATCATAGGCGCCTATCTGAGCCAATGATGAGCTGACACATGTTTCCTTCGGCCAATGAGAATTTTACACGTGGAAAATCGCCATTGGTCCGAGCTATTAACCGGTTATCGGATCCAAAACTGGACCCGATAGCTTAACGGCGACCCGTTACGGTGGAAGCCACATGTTGTAAGTGCGTCTAGTGCCCCTTACTGATTTTGGTGTATTGAAGACTTATAGGTTAAGGGACTAATATGTTTCTGAGTGTACACAGGCTCTATAAGTCGATGAGGAGTTTGATATTTACATTGAAAGTCGACCCCTAAAAATGAATGTCTTCGGCTGAAGACTTTGGTTCTCCTGAAGACTTTGAAACTGAATAAATTGGTGTGACCGTGAAGACTTGGATATTCATGCGAGGACTATGAAGCGTGAAGACCTTTGTTTTCATATTTTCATTTT
>JAHHZJ010000854.1:0-91073 GCA_021437245.1 Aegilops speltoides
CTTGAGATGGCCCAAACCCTAAGGGTACTCTCCCGTACACTCCGTTCGGGTAGAGCCTTTCCGGCATGGTTGGGGGAGTTGGTAGGTGGGGCGTTGTCTTTGCATGGTGGCGCCGATGGCTCGAGGCTCGATCGGGTTTGATGGAGAAGAAGGAAGAAGGAGGCGGAGGAGGAAGAGGATGGGGTATGGATGAGGAGGAAGAGGAAGATGATAGTGCCGACTTAAATAGCCCAAGAGCGGCGTGGTTTTGATTTCTTGAATGGTTTCCTTTGGGTAGAATTAATGGGAGGGGCGTTTGGTGGCGCCCATGGAAATGTGTACAGCGTGGGAAGCGGGCTGTGTGATCATGCATGGTCAAGGGGCGGGATTACGCCAGCGTCTGTGCCGTCGTGGTTCAAGGGACACCTTTGCCCGGGTTCTCTGCGTGTGCCGCCCGTGCATTCATGTCATAGCCCATCTTGCTAGGGCTGGCCGGAGGCTGAAGGAAATATGCCCTAGAGGCAATAATAAAGTTATTATTTATTTCCTCATATCATGATAAATGTTTATTATTCATGCTAGAATTGTATTAGGAAACATAATACATGTGTGAATATATAGACAAGCAGTGTCACTAGTATGCCTCTACTTGACTAGCTTGTTAAGCAAAGATGGTTATGTTTCCTAACCATGAACAAGGAGTTGTTATTTGATTAACAAGGTCACATCATTAGTTGAATGATCGATTGACATGACCCATTCCGTTAGCTCGGCTACGATCGTTTAGTATGTTGCTATTGCTTCCTTCATGACTTATACATGTTCCTATGACTATGAGATTATGCAACTCCGTTTACGGAGGAACACTTTGTGTGCTACCAAGCGTCTGGCGTAAGCTGGGTGATTATAAAGGTGCTCTCTGGTGTCTCGAAGGTACTTGTTGAGTTGGCGTATTTGAGATTAGGATTTGTCCTCCGAATGTCGGAGAGGTATCTCTGGGCCCTCTCGGTAATACACATCACTTAAGCCTTGCAAGCATTTCAACTAATGAGTTAGTTGTGAGATGATGTATTACGGAGCGAGTAAAGAGACTTGCGATAGCGAGATTGAACTAGGTATTGGATACCGACGATCGAATCTCGGACAAATAACTATACCGATGACAAAGGGAACAACGTATGTTCTTTGTGCGGTTTGACCGATAAAGATCTTAGTAGAATATGTAGGAACCAATATGGGCATCCAGGTCCGCTATTGGTTATTGACGGAGACATGTCTCGGTCATGTCTACGTGTTCTCGAACCGTAGAGGTCCATGCAGCAAGGTTTGATGAAAGTTTCATTATGAGTTTATGTATTTTGATGTACGAAGGTTGTTGAGATCTGGATGTGATCACGTACATGACGAGGAGTCTCGAAATAGTCGAGACATAAAGATTGATATATTGGACGGATATATTTGGACACGGAAAGGTTCGGGTGAGATTGAAATATCTGGGATCTCGGGAAATTCGGAACCCCGGTAAGTATATGGGCCTTATTGGGCCTTAGTGGAAGGAGGAGAAGGAGCAAGGGAGGCGCGCCCCAAAGCCAATCCGAATTGGGAAGGGGCGGCCCCCTTTCCTTCTCTCCTCCCCCTCTTCCTTCCTTCTCCTACTCCGAATAGGAAAGGGGCCAAACCTACTTGGAGTAGGTTTGCCCCCTAGAACACGCCTCCCCTTGGGTGGCCTCCTCCTCCCTCCCTCCTTTATATCACAGGGGTGAGGGGCACCCTAGACACACAAGTTGATCATTGAGATGGTTCCTTAGCAGTGTGCGGTGCCCCCTCACGATATTACACCTCGGTCATATTGTGGCGGTGCTTGGCGAAGCCCTCGACGAGAGAACATCAAGATCGTCCTGCCCGTCGTCTTGTGAAACTCCTCCCAGCGCCTCTGCTGGATCGGAGATCGGGTGCGTCATCAGCTATCGTGTGTCAAGAACTCGGAGGTGCGAATGCGGTGCTTGGATCAGTTAGGCCGGGAGGGCGTATGACTACTTCCTCTCGTTGCGTCAGCGCTTCGCTTTGGTCTGCAGTGCGTGAACAACACTCTCCCCTCTCGTTGCTATGCATCACCATGATCTTGCGTGTGCGTGGGAAATTTTTGAAATTACTCGTTCCCCAGCGGTGGCATCGAGCGAGGTTTTTATCGTTTGATGTTATATGCGCGAGTAGAACACAAGTGAGTTGTGGGCGATATAAGTCATCTTGCTTACCTGACATGTCATACTTTGGTTGTTGGTATTGTTGGATGAAGCGGCCGGACCGACATTACAGCGTCTGCTTCTGCGAGACTGGTTTACCGCCATGCTTTGCACACGGTGACTAGCGGTGTCGGTTTCTCCAACTTTAGTTGAGCCAAAGTGTTAAGCTCGCCCGGTCCTTGCGAAGGTTAAAACAGCATCAACTTGACAAACTATCGTTGTGGTTTTGATGCGTAGGTGAGATTAGTTCTTGCTTAAGCCCGTAGCAGCCACGTAAAACTTGCAACAACAAAGTAGAGGGCGTCTAACTTGTTTTTGCGAGGGCATGTTGTGATGTGATATGGCCAAGACATGATCTTTGAAAGTCGTTATATCGACTAGAGGGGGTGAATAGGCGATTTTATGAATTCTTCTTGAGGAATTTGCTGGTGAGAAATTCCTTAGCGAAGAACTACTTGCTGACGGAATATGTACTCGAAGTAAACATAACAGGATACACACATAGTCGGCATGATGAAATGAAGACTAAAAGCAGTCTGAAGCGTAAACACGGGATAACAAGATGAAGACAAGCGGTGAAGAAATTGGGCGAGGAATTTGTGAAAGTCTTGATCAAAGTCTTCAAGCACAGATATGAACAACATGCAACACGAGAATGAGAAATGGAAGAGTTGAGGAAATAGAACCGGTCGGTTGGTGAAGACAATGATTTGGTAAACCAGTTCAAGCTCTGTCTCGGTTATGCGTCTGGTTGGAAGCGGTGAGTATTTAAACTTCGAGGACACGAGTCCGGACACCCGATCTTTGAGCGCAACTTCAGGACACCGATCCTCACCGTATTCTCCTTGAACTAAGACCACGCAGGCCTCGTCCAATCACTCGTGGTAAGTCTTGGTGACTTCAAACCTTCACAGACTTGGTCACTCGGCGATCCACAATTCCTCTTGGATGCTCTAGACCTTGGCCCTAACCGTGCGGAAGAAGCCACAGTCTTCAAAGGTAACAAGCGTCGGATCCACGAGGATCAATTTCTTGATGATGCTCAATCACTTTGGGTTTGTGGGGGTTTGGTTTTGGGATTTTCCTCACTTGATGATTTTCGCTCAAAGTCCTCGGAGGATGGGTTGCTCTCAAATGACAAGTGTCAAGTTCTCTCGGGCAGCCAACCAACTAGTGGTTGTAAGGCTGACTATTTATAGCCTAGGGAGCAGCCCGACATGATAAGACATAAATGCCCTTCAATGATATGACCGTTAGGTGGATAAGATATTTTGGGACAGCGGTAGCGACACGACAGCGATCGGAAATTTGACTCTCAAATTCCTCGGGGCTATCATGTTCCTCCTTTGTGTAGGCAATTCGCCTGGCGAATTCCTAACTCCTCGATCGAGCAAAGTCCTCGGTGAGCGGAAGAACTGCGTCTCATCCTTTGATGAATTTGGTGAAGCGTATGAGATTTCAATGGCTTCACTCGAAGGATTGGTAGGTGTAGGATTTTGAGTTGAGCATCACATGGAAATTTTTCCTTAGTATTTCCTCGACCCCTTTAACGATGCGGTGTTTCCTATGACTCAAGAAAGAAAATGAAACTACGAAAACAAAAGTCTTCACGCTTCATATTCCTCGAATGAATATCAAGTCTTCAAGGTCACACCAATTTCTTCACTTTCAAAGTCTTGAGAAAGTCTTGAATATCAAAGTCTTGATCGAAGAACTTCATTTTGAATTCGACTTTCTCTGTAAATATCAAACTCCTCATAGACTTATAGACTGTGTACACTCACAAGCGCATCGGTTACTTAACCTATAAGTCTTCAATACACCAAAATCACTAAGGGGCACTAGATGCACTTACAATCTCCCCTTTTGGTGATTGATGACAACATAGGTTAAGTTTTCAACGAGGATAAACATATGAAGTGTAAATACTGATATTGAGGAATTTGATTGCAAGATATAGAAGAACTCCCCACGAATATGTGCATAATGAGGAATTTGCTTTTGAGGCAATGCACATTTGAAGAATTGAATCATGGAGATCTCCCCTATATCTTGTAATTCATACGCATTTGATATATAATATGAAGAATTTGAAATGCATGATGAAATATGGTGCTGATGAGATTGACATCGTGCAATAATATTGACTAGGAATAAGCATGCAGAATATCACATCAAAAGTTTGAGCTCAAATATCACATTTAGAGCTTAGTGCTTCAAAAGCATCAAAGCATCAAGCGTATCAAAGCACGACCAAAAGTATCAAGGCACCATCGGTTTAAGATTACAACTCGATCAATAAAAGTTTGGAAGAGCGAGTTGTAACTTAAAAAACACCCATAATATAAACCGGCGAAGACTAACTCAGATTTCTCCCCTTTGTCATCAAATGACCAAAAGGATCGGCGAGGACTAACGCCCTAAAGATTTTCAAGTTGATGGAGGCGCCCGGCGTTATCGGAGTTAGTTGTTGAAGTAGGGCCTGCCGCGATGTCGTCCAAATCTTCATGTTCATCGGTTTAGCGCGATGAAGAATAAGAGCTAGCCACGGATCGGGAACTTTGACTCTCTTGAATTTCTTGGAGGTGGTGCAGACCGGTCAAAAGCTTCACGGAGACCCATAGTCTTCAATTCTTTGGCAGAATATACATGATTAAGAACAGCCAGTGCGGTTGAGGGTTTCATGAAGGTAGTCTGATTTTCTTCTTTGCATTATGCGTTGAGGTCATGTTGTGAAGAATTGCAGCAAATTGGCCTTCACCCATTTTGATTGCGTTCAACCTTGATGAAGGCGAGGAGTAACTCACGATCGGTCATCACCACAGGTCTTTGTTGCTTGAGGCTTTTGCTTGGTGAGGTATTTGCGGCGGTGTCATGTGTTGCGAGAATCGTCATTGGTGGAGTAAGATGTAGCTAGGCGGAATTGACCATCAATGGGCGAATGCCTTCATCAATCACAGCTGCTGCCTTGCCCTTATCATCGGATGATGGCTGGTAAACGAGGACTTCAATGGGCGGCAAGTAGCTGCCATGGTTGAGTGTCGACCTTGTAATTGGTGAAGATCTTGCCCTTATGAATCTCATAATCCAAAGGCGCATATGGCTTCAGCTCAAAAGGTGACATTGCAACATTGGCGAGTCCTCATGAAGAAATCATGGAAATTGGCGAGGAGCGCCATGAATGATATTGAAAAGCATGTTCTTCATGATGCCAGCGACATCTTCTTCATTTGAGTCGTGGCCTTTGATGGGACTCATTGTCTTCGTCAAGATTCTATAGCGGTCAGAGGCACATCTGATAATTCCTTGATGAGAATTTGGTTCGAGGGCTGTCACGGCTTCAAAGGCTTCATGAGCACTTGCATAAAGTGATCGAGACGGTTCGCGGTCATTGTAGATACAACATGCAGATTCATGGGGAGGATCAAGAGGAAGGACACGAAGCAATTCAGTTCTTTGGTGCCTTGTAGTGAGTATTTTCGTCATCAATCCAGCACCCATGAATTGATATCTTGACATCTCGGTGATGTGCGGTGGCATAGAGGCGAAGAATGAGTTCTTCATTCGATCCACAGATATCGGTCAGAAATTCAGCAGCCACGCATCGTGAATAACCACGAGGGTGGCTCGAAGCATGGCAATGATTCCATATCCACATGAGGAATATGCTCATGGTGAAGATCTTGTCCTTGTCAAATAGCGAGGAATAGAAGTTGGCTTGAGTTGGAGTCGAGCGTCTTTTCCTCATGCGGCGAGTCATATGGATTATAAGTAGTGAAGAACACATGCTCGGAAAAAGTCTTTAGCCTTGAATTTTTGCTTGCTCGAGAATGGATTCTTGGTTTGGGCGGAGGAATATCGTGATTTGCGGCACAACCTCGGGAATCGCGATCTCGGGTTCTTGGTGAGAATTTCTGGTTCCTCTTCTTGTGCAATTTGGGGATCAGCGGCGGGTTCTTGGCGCTAGTGGCTGGAATTTCTTCATTAACGAGAAGATGTGGGATGAGTTTCTTGAGCCCAATTATGCAGTTGTGGCAGGGGGTGAGGAACTTGTTGAATCGGAGTGAAGAGAGGAGTATTGGGATCTTGACTTTCCCAAAGTCATCGTTCATCACTGGTGTAGTGCACCCAATATCCACGTCTTCATCTTCTTTTCAATTTCCTCAACACCAGCCTCTTGGTGTGGCGAGGCATGGGTGAGAAGCAGTTGGCGGTGAAGGAATGCTTCCACTTCAATTTCTTCATCAAGCTGTTACGAGGTAGCAGCAGTTGATTTTCTTCATCGAGATCCGCTTGGGATCTTGTAATCTTCTCCATAAGGAACAATTTCCTTGGATGACATGGAGGAAATGGGAATGGCATCAATAGGATTTTCAATCGAGCTGGTCATTGGCTTCATTTTCTTGCGGCGAAGAATTTGGCCTGGTGATGCCTTCCTTTTCTTCACTGCAGCTCGTTCTGCAGCCTTTGTCTTCTTCACTTCATAGGCGGAAGGAAGAATTGGAGTTGGTGTTGGTGCGGGGAGGGCTGAGGGCGTAGTGCAGTTTCTTGAGCTGGCAGTGCGATTGCCCGATCTCTTGATTTCTTGAGCGCACCACTAGTGGATGCCACAGGAATTTCTTGGTGGCTGGAATGGAGTCATCAGCCACGGAACTTGTATTTTCATCGGCATCTTGAAAGTCATCAGCGATCTTGGCATGTTCTTCGGCGGTGAGTAGAGTCTTGACTGAGGATTTTCTTGTTGCGATGGAGCTGCAATAGTTGTCATTTTCTTCGTCAAATTGCGAATCTCACCTTGGCTCCTTGCCAATCGGCATTATAAGCATCGAAATCCTTCTTTGAGTGCTTGGATTTCAGATTGAGCTTTAGAAGTTCTTGAGTCAAGTTGGCGATGTTCTTCCTCGAAGCTTCTCCTTTACGGCTTGTGTTCTCTTGATCTCACGAGCCTTTTCAAATTCCATTTCTCTTGGCGATGAAATGGTTGACATATGACTTTGACCAGAGTCGATGGCGGATCCGGTATGGGAGTGTTTGGATCGATGCCATAGGTCGATGAAGTCAAGGATCTTCTTGGATCGAAGCGAGCACATTTGTTCTTTTGGCTCTAGCGGCCTTGGTCGATCTGTCTCGATGATTTCGCAAGTTCTTCATCGAAGCTTCATCATCGGAGACACGTTGAATGCAACTGTTTCTTCTTTGGACTTGGCGAGGACGCGTCCGGTGTTGCTTTGTCTTCAGCGGTGGGGCTGATGAGGACATTAGTGCGGTGAGGAACTTCTTTGAGACACGAAGCAATCGAGAAACCACGAGTCCTTTGACATGTAGCAAGATGCACGGAGTTGAGGACTTGGAGGGCTGCTTGAGGATTTTGAATGGCAGCGGCGATCGAGAATTTGCCGTGAGGTGCGGTGAGAAGCTGGGCGTGAGGCGTGATGGTGAAGCACTTGGCTTGCGGCAGGCTTCTTGGCATTGATTTCCTCGGCTTGACCGAGGGCTCGGCGGCGGCAAGCAGCAGCAGAATCCTCATTGAATTTCCTCCTTGCCTCCTTGGCTGTCTTGCCAATTTGGCTTGGCGCTGGACCATTCTTGGAAAGTCTTCACCATGCTTGATCTTTGGTGGGATCGTGACTTGGCGGTGCCGAAGGAGCTCTTGGGCATGGAGGATTTAAGGCAAATTTCCTCATGTACTTGGGAGTAACATAGCGATATTCCCTCCATTCTCGTGCCCATCTTCTTTCTATCCTCTGTATCGCACTTTGCGCTGATTTTTAGTCTCCTTGCCAAACTTGGCTTCATCGGTGTCAGATAATCTTTGTATATTTCATCGGGGATCTCAAAGCGGTCATGACCTCCGGTTTCTTTCCTCCCTTCTGCGGTCTCTTGCCTTACGCCATTTTCTTGGATGAGAATTTGAACAATAAAGCACTCTGAAGAAGTATGCAGTTTTCTTCAAGGCAGCGCAAATGAGTTAAGTTGATGAGAACCTAGTGATTCAGCGGCGGACATGAGTACTGTGAATAGAGTGTAGGTGCGAGGAATTTGGAGAGGTCATATCGTTCTCGGAAGATTTTCAAAAGGAACAAGTTTGAGAATTTGACCAGTTGAGCCTTGAGGAATTTCACTAAGCGTTTTGTCTTAGGTTCGAGTTGTCTGATTGAAAATCCGCACAATTGAGGAATCTTGAAGAAATGAATGCTTAGAGATAAATCAAGAGCATATAGTGTGTGAGGTGTTCATATGTGAAGATTTGAAGACCAAAAACACCTTTGAAGATTTTGAAAGATTTGAGAATCAAAGTGAGTAATAAAAGTGACTTTTAATTACGAACTAAAGAACACGACGAACGAGGAATGAGCTGTAGTGAAGTTAAATCACGTTAGATCTCCACGCCCTAACTTGGCGAGAGGGAGGCGGCTCTGGCGGCGGAGTAGATTTCAGCGGCGGTAGCAATCTGACAGCGGCGAGGTCGGCGGTGAAGCTCTTCCTCACCGATGGCGATGAAGTAGCGGCGGCGCTAGGGTTTGAGGAGAGCTCGGCGAGAGGCGGCGACCGGCGGAGTAAATGAAGTAAGGAAGGAGAGGGGTATTTATAGCCCTTGTAAAACTGTTAGCCGAAGATTTTGGGACGAACATGCCCTGCCCTTTCTCCTTCCGCGACATGTGTCACCCACGTCTTGTGCGAGATGAGATCGTGTAAGATCGTGGGTGATTAAACTAATGTATCGTGGGGGCGGAGCGGTTTGGCGGTAAAACCGAAAATCTGGATAAGATTTGTTTAAAAATTTAGTTCATAATTTCTTGGTATCAAGGACACGGTGAAGACTTTGAGCGAGTTTCAATCGAGCACATGAAGAATTTGTGAATAGATTGGGTTGAGTATAGCATAGAGGGGGAAGGGTCCGATCACATTCACTTAGCAGAAATCACAACTCGAAGAATTAGCAATAAGTGAATGCTATAGAGGACATAAACTCACATATGTATATAGCCAATGAAGAAAAACAACGGAGTCATTGAAGATTTTGCAAAGTTGAAGAATTTGAAAAACTGAGGAATTTCAAAAATGAGGAAAAACTCAAATTGAAGATTTTCAACTTTTGTGGTGGCGTAGCCCACCGTATAAGAATGATGATTTCAGACACCGCGTACAATTGTCGTAGGGTTCTGAGAATCAAATTCTTCATTAATTTCTTCACACTTAGAGTGTTATTCTTCATTGATTGAAGAAAAACGTTTCTTCATGTGTTGCACATCTAAGTCATCAATTATGCATAAGGGTTAGGATGTGTGTCCTTTTCAAAGAACATTCGAAGATTCTAAGATATTTAGCTCACACCACAACTTGCTAAATCTCTTCTCATCCAAGGGCTTAGTGAAGATATCAGCTAGCTGTTCTTGATCTTCACATGCTTTCGATGGAGATATAAGCCCTTCAACACATGATCACGAAGAAAATGATGGCGAATCTGGATGTGCTTAGTCTTGAGTGCTAAGCGGGTTGTGAGCAATCTTGATGGCACTCTCATTGTCATGAGAGGAGGCACATTCTTCACGTTAGCGCCATAGTCCTTGAGGTTTGCTTCATCCAGCGATTGAGCCTGACATGAGCAGCAGCAATGTATTCAACTTGGCGATGAAGCGGTGATCTGTGATTCTGTTTCTTGAGGACCAACGGACCAAAGATCGTCAGAAATGACAAGTGCGGATGTTGACTTGCGGTCCACGATCACCGGCATAGTCAGTCGAGAATATCAATGAGATCAAAAGCGAGCCCTTGGGGTACCATAATCCTAGTGTTGGTGTGTGAGCTAGATATCGAAGAATATGCTTCACAGCCTTATGGTGTGATTCCTTGGTGCAGCTTGAAATCGGGCACACATGCAAACACTAAGCATTATATCGGCCTAGATGCACATAAGTACAATAAAGAACCAATCATGGGCGGTATACCTTGTGATCAAAATCAATACCATTTTCATCGATTGCATAGATGGCCATTTGTGGGCATAGGAATTTTAGCGCCTTTGCAATCTTGCATGCGAATTTCCTCGATACATCTTTGAGGTATTTCTCTGAGATATGAATATGCCATTCTTTCTTGTGCAATTTGAAGACCTAAGAAGAATTTCAACTCTCCCATCATAGACATTTGATATTCTTCACTCATCATATAGGCAAATTCATCACTATATCGTTGGTTAGTACAGCCAAAGATAATATCATCAACATATATTTGGCACACAAACAGTTCACCATCATATGATTTAGTAAAAGAGTAGGGTCAAGTGAACGGGTGTGAAGCCATTCTTCACGAAGAATTCCTTCAATGTGTCATACCACGCTTGAGGGCTTGCTTGAGGCCATAGAGAGCCTTATTGAGTCTGAAGACTTTGTCGAGGATTCTTGGGATCTTCAAAACACAGGGGTTGAGCAACATATACTTCTTCCTCAAGCTTACCATTGAGGAATGCACTTTTCACATCCATTTGATATAAGATGATATCATGATGGTTAGCATAAGCAAGTAAAATCACGAATAGCCTCAAGTCTAGCAACAGGTGCAAAAGTTTCATCGAAATCAATTCCTTGACCTATGTGTAGCCTTGAGCTACTAGTCGTGCTTATTCCTCACCACAAGGCCATTTTCATCTTGCTTGTTGCGGTAGATCCACTTTGTGCCAATGATATTATGCTTGCGAGGATCAGGCGATTGACCAATTCGGACATTGTTCAACTCGAAGTGATGTAATTCTTCTTGCATAGCTTTGAATCCACTCGGCTCGAAATGCTTCATCTACCTTAGTGGGCTCTGAGATAGAAACAAAAGCATAGTGCCCACAAAAGTTAGATAAGTGTGAGGCTTTTGGCGTGTGAGAGGACTGGTGCGCTAATGTCATCGATGATCTTCTCCACTTGCACTTCTTTTGCAGCGTGGATGAGTGGGTTGTCATTGAGGATTTTGATCAGCATTTTCTTGACACCATTTTCCTCATCATGTTCTTGGTGCATCAGCTCGATGTTCTTCATGAGCAGGAATGAATTCTTGATGATTCTTGATGGGAATGACATCCTCGGTTGCCTTGAGCTTGATAGCATCCTCGGTGCTGGTTCATCTAACATAGAAGGTAGGTGCTCTCTTTGCGAGCCATTAGTTTCATCGAACCGCACATCTGATGTCGACAATCTTGTGAAGAACAATGTTGAAGACTACTGTAGGTGTCTGAGTCCTTTCGTAACCAAGCATAAAACCTTCATGTGCTTTGGTTGCAAATTTAGAGTTGTGGTGAGGATCTCTAATCCAACATTTAGCACGAAGACTTTGAAATAACTCACATTGGGTTTCTTGTCGGTGAGGAGTTCATAGGCGGTCTTCTTGAAGAATTTGTGAAGATATACTCTGTTGATGATGTGGCGAGGCGGTATCAATTGCATCAATCCAAAAGCTGAGGCGTTTTGTATTCATCAAGCATAGTGCGAGCCATCTCAACAAGAGTTACGTTCTTGCGCTCCACGGCGCCATTCTTTGAGGAGTATGGGGGGCGGATAATTCATGAGTAATACCAAGTTCATCAAGATAGGCATCAAGACCGAATTCTTGAACTCGGTTCCATTGTCACCGATATGCTTGATCTTCACACCAAAGTTGGTTGAAGCCCTCGAAAATCGTTTGAAGACTTCACGCACTTCATGTTTGTAAGTAACAATGTGTACCCATGTATATCGAGAATAATCATCAACAATGACAAAACCATATAAAGATGCATCATTAGTAGTGATGAATAATGATTAGGTCGAAGAGGTCCATGTGAAGCAATTGAATGGACGGGTAGTGGTCATGATAGTCTTATTTGGATGCTTGGCCTTGGTCATTTTTCGGCTTCACATGCTCGCATAAGTGATCCTTGAGAATTTGACATTCTCAATGCCAATGACATGCTTCTTCTTATAGCGTGTTCAAATTCCTCATGCTGCATGACCAAGTCGTCGATGCCATAGCCATATACGAAGCTTTTGCAAGTAGACACACGGCTGGTTGTGGTCCTATAGAAATCAACAATATCAGATCTCCTCTCCTAAAGCCTTGAAGACTTTGGAATTGTCGACTTCCATAATCACAACACAGCGATATTTGCCAAAGACAACAACCATATCAAGATCACAAAGCATTGAGGCCGACATGAGATTGTATCCTAAGGACTCAACAAGCATGACTTTGTCCATGTGCTTATCCTTAGAGATAGCAACCTTACAAGACCCAATACGACTTTTGCCTTTGTCGGCAAAGATGATATGCTTGAGGTGAAGGTGATAAGGAGCATCCATCAATAGATTCTTGTCACCGGTCATGTGATTTGTACATCCACTATCGAGGACCCATTCGGTGGTTTTGGGTTGATCATCCTGCGAGATGAATTAGTGTAACTTACAATCTCATATGCTTCATCGATGAAGAATATGATATCAAGTTCATCGGATGAATTTCATCAAGCGATGCAGATTATAGCGGTATGAGGGCGTGTGAAATGAAGGTTCATTTCATCATGATTCGCTGCGTCCTTTCGAGCATTTTGTCGGGTCCTGACAAATTCTTGAGCGTTAGAGCACGTCGGAGACTGACCTACAAAAGAGATTAGTTCTTTTCTTCACCACCCACATCTGAAGGGGTGGCAAAGAGTTCATCATCCTGCGAGCACCATGTGAGAAAGGTGGCAAAGATGCCAAACCATTTAAGCTTAGCATGAGAGGGTTAGGGTATGCATATGAATAAGCGAGTAATTCTTGAGGACTTATGAACATAATGGTTTGAAGAATAATGCACATATTCATAGCCCTTAGCTCTACCTGCGAGATAGATTTGTTAGCACGATGATAATCATATGAGGACTTTGATCCAGTTGAGAATTTGATCCTCGTGAAGAATTTGGTCCATATGAAGAATTTGATCTGGGGTTCTGTTCTTCACGGTGGTGTCATGAGGACATTCACTGAAGACTTTCAACACAGCTTTTGGGAACCAGATTTTCTTCATAGGGAACCGTTCTGCGATTAGTGCCAACATATCTAGCAAATACTTCACCATTCGATTTTTGAGCAGTTTATAGTTGGAGTCAAATGACTCATCGGAAGAATGAGGAGATTCACATGTAAAGCCGGATAAGTTAGATGGATCAAGCTGGAGGTCCCTTTGCAGCAACCCATGAGGTTTTGGGATCTTGCTCGGGCTTCAATATGTTCCATCGGCATTGAGTTTCCTCTCAAAGGCAATACCCTCTTTCCTAGGGTTTACTGTTGAGGATCTGCTTTTGAGCACATCACAAAGTGTCGATGCCCTTTGAGGCTTTTGTACATGCACATCATGTACAATTCCTTCAACCTGCATTGTCGGTGATACTAGCAATGTCCTCGGATGAGAATTAGTGATAGCAAAGGCGGATGAAGAATTTGTAACAATTGAAGCATTTGAACATTGGTGAAGAATTAGCGATTCACGTTCAATGCACTTTAAGCATGGAGGAACAAATTCTTCACGAGAAGCTGATTTGTTGAGCTAGTAATGAATCGCGCTCCTTCTAAAGATCTTCATAACACACTCTTAGCTTTTCAAGATCTTCCTTTCTTTGAATAGCTTCAAGAAAGCTTCTCTGATCGGTCAAGAGGGTATTATGTTGATCTTGAAGGCGTCAAACTTGGAGTGAATTCTCTGAAGACATTCACCCAATGCTTTTGACTGATCCATTTCTTTGCACAACATATTATCACTTCTTTCTAGCATATCTTGAGTTTGTTCTAAAACCGTTTGTTGTTTAGTGGCAA
The DNA here is from genome assembly GCA_021437245.1 of Aegilops speltoides. NCBI lineage: Eukaryota > Viridiplantae > Streptophyta > Magnoliopsida > Poales > Poaceae > Aegilops > Aegilops speltoides. Next base: position 14,036 of record JAHHZJ010000854.1, read on the forward strand.
CGCAAATGAGTTTAGTATAGCAGGATTCAATGTCATCATCAGATTCAACAAAGTAGAGGACGTCTAACTTGTTTTTGCAGGGCATGTTGTGATGTGATATGGCCAAGACATGATGCTGAAAGTGCGTTATATCGACTAGAGGGGGGTGAATAGGCGATTTTTATGAATTCTTCAGCGAGAATTTCTTTGGTGAGAAATTCCTTAGCGAAGAACTACTTCTTGAATGAATATGTACTCAAGTAAACATAACAGGATACACACATAGTCGGCATGATGAAATGAAGACTAAAAGCAATCTTGAAAAGCGTAAAACGCAGGATAACAAGATGAAGACAAAGCGGTGAAGAAATTAGCGAGGAATTTGTGAAAGTCTTGATCGAAAGTCTTCAAACCACGAGATATGAACAACATGCAACACAGAATGAGAAATGGAAGAGTTGAGAATTAGAACCCGGTCGGTTGGTGAAGACAATGATTTGGTAAACCGGTTCAAGCTCTTGTCTCGGTTATGCGTCTGGTTGGGCGGTGATATTTAAACTCGAGACACACGATCCGGACACCCGATCTCGAGCCGCAACTTCAGGACACCCGATCCTCACCGTATTCTCCTTGAACTAAGACCACATGAGGCCTCGTCCAATCACTCGTGGTAAGTCTTGGTGACTTCAAACCTTCACAGACTTGGTCACTCGGCGATCCACAATTCCTCTTGGATGCTCTAGACCTTGGCCGCCTAACCGTCTAGAAGAAGCATAGTCTTCAAAGGTAACAAGCGTCGGATCCACATGGGATCAATTTCTTGATGATGCTCAATCACTTTGGGTTTGTGGGGGTTTGGTTTTGGGATTTTCCTCACTTGATGATTTTCGCTCAAAGTCCTCGGAGGATGGGTTGCTCTCAAATGACAAGTGTCAAGTTCTCTCGGGCAACCAACCAACTAGTGGTTGTGAGAGGTGACTATTTATAGCCTAGGGAGCAGCCCGACATGATAAGACATAAATGCCCTTCAATGATATGACCGTTAGGTGGATAAGATATTTTGGGACAGCGGTAGCAACTTTGACAACGATCGGAAATTTGACTCTCAAATTCCTCGGTGCTATCATGTTCCTCCTTTGTGTAGGCAATTCGCCTTTGGCGAATTCCTAACTCCTCGATCGAGCAAAGTCCTCGGTGAGCGGAAGAACTGCGTCTACATCCTTGATGAATTTATTTGAAGCTGTATGAGATTTCAATGGCTTCACTCAAAGGATTGGTAGGTGTAGGATTTTGAGTTGAGCATCACATGGAAATTTTTCCTTAGTATTTCCTCGACCCCCTTTAACGATCACGGTGTTTCCTATGACTCAAGAAAGAAAATGAAACTACGAAAACAAAAGTCTTCACGCTTCATATTCCTCGAATGATTATCAAGTCTTCAAGGTCACACCAATTTCTTCACTTTCAAAGTCTTGAAAGTCTTGAATATCAAAGTCTTGATCGAAGAACTTCATTTTTAGAATTCGACTTTCTCTGTAAATATCAAACTCCTCATAGACTTATAGACATGTGTACACTCACAAGCGCATCAGTTACTTAACCTATAAGTCTTCAATACACCAAAATCACTAAGGGCACTAGATGCACTTACGGATGCTATATTTTATTGTATGAGATGATCATGTTTTGTAACGAAGTTATCGGCGGCTGGCGGGAGCCATATGGTTGTCGCTTTATTGTATGAAATGCAAGCATACATAATTGCTTTACTTTATCACTAAGAGGTGGCGATAGTCATAGAAGCAATAGATGGCGTAAGCGACAATGATGCTACGATGGAGATCAAGGTGTCGCGCGGTGGCGATGGTGATCATGATGGTGCTTGAGATGGAATCACAAGCACAAGATGATGATGGCCATATCATATCACTTATATTGATTGCATGTGATGTTTATCTTTTATGCATCTTATCTTGCTTTGATTGCGGTAGCATTTTAAGATGATCTCTCACTAAAATTATCAAGAAGTGTTCTCCACTGAGTATGTACCGTTGCCAAAGTTAAGTCGTGCCCGGACACCATGTGATGATCGGGTGTGATAAGCTCTCGTCCATCTAGCAGGTGCAAGCCAGTTTTGCACCGTGAGAATACTCGGGTTAAACATGGCGAGCCTAGCATATGCGAGATATGGCCTCGGAACACGGAGACCGAAAGGTCGGCGTGAATCATATAGTAGATATGATCAACATAAGATGTTCACCATTGAAAACTACTCCATCTCACGTGATGATCGGTTATGGTTTAGTTGATTTGGATCACGTGATCACTTAGATGACTAGAGAGATGTCGTCTAAGTGGGAGTTCTTAAGTAATATGATTAATTGAACTTAAATTTATCATGAACTTAGTCTGGTAGTATTTTGCAAATTATGTTGTAAGATCAATAGCTTGCGTTGTTGCTTTCATATGTTCTAGAGAAAATTGTGTTGAAATTGTTAGTAGCAATGATGCGGATTGGATCTGCGATCGAGGTTTATCCTCATTCTGCCTGGAAGAATTATGTCCTTAATGCACGCTAGGTAGCAGAACTATTGCGAGGAAGCGGATCTGAGGCGTTATGAGCGTTTGGCTAGCTCAATATGATGACTACTTGATAGTTTTGTGCACCATGCTTTATGGCTTAGAATCGGGACTTCAAAGATGTTTTGAACATCATGGACCATATGAGATGTTCGAGGAATTGAAGTTAATATTTCAAGCAAATACCCAAGTTGAGAGATATGTAGTCTCCAACAAGTTCTATAGCTAAAAGATGGAGGAGAATCGCTCAACTAGTGAGCAAGTACTCAGTTATGCAGGTACTACAATCGCTTGAATCAAGTGGGAGTTAATCTTCGGATAAGATAGTGATTGACGAGTTCTCTAGTCACCATCACCAAGTTAGTAGAACTTCGTGATGAACTATAGTATGCAAGGGATGGCGAAAATGATTCTGAGCTCTTCGTGATGTTGAAATCGTGAAGGTAGAAATCAGAAAAGAGCATCAAGTGTTGATGGTTGACAAGATCACTAGTTTCAAGAAAGGGCAAAGGGAAAGAAGGGGAACTTCAAGTAGATTGACAAGCAAGTTGTCACTCCACGAAGAAGCCCAAAAGCTGAACCAAAGCAAGGCGAGTGCTTACCTTTGCAAAGGAAATGGTCCTTTGGGCGGAAATGCCCTAAATATTTGGTGGATAAGAAGGATGGCAAAGTGAAAAAAGGTATATTTGATATCTAGATGTTATTGATGTGTGCCCTACTAGTGTTTATAGTAGCCCACAGTATTTGATACTTGTTAGGTTGCTAAGATTAGTAACTTCGAAGCAGGAGTTCTGAGAATAAGCAGAGACTAGTTGAAGGAAAGTGGCGATGAGTGTTGGAAGTAGTTCCAAGATTGATATGATCATCATCGCACAATCCCTATACTTCGGGATTAGTGTTGAACCTAAATAAATGTTATTTGGTGTTTGCGTTGAGCATGAATATGATTTGATCGTGTTTATTGCAATCGGTTATTCATTGAAGTAAGAGAATAAACTGTTGTTACATTTACATGAATAAAACCTTATATGGTTACACATCCAATGAAAATGGTTCATTGGATCTCGATCGTAGTGATACACATATTCATAATATTGAAACCAAAAGATGCAAAGTTAATAATGATAGTGCAACTTATTTGTGCCTTGCCGTTTAGAGTCATATTGGTGTAAAGCGCATGAAGAAACTCCATCTGATGGGATTTTGGAATCACTTGATTATGAATCACTTGATGCTTGCGAACCATGCCTCATGGGCAAGATGACTAAGACTCCGTTCTCGAACGATTGGGCGAAAGCTGACTTATTGGAAATAATACATCTTGATGTATGCGATCCAATGAGTGTTAAGGCTCATGGCGGGTATCGTTATTTTCGACCTTCACAGATGATTTTAGCGAGATATGGGTATATCTACTTGATGAAACATAAGTGCGAAATAGTTGAAAGGTTCAAAGAATTTGAGTGAAGTGGAAAAATCATCGTAACAAGAAAAATAAAGTTTCTACGATCGATCGCGGAGACAAATATTTGAGTTCTGAGTTTGGTTTTCAATTAAAACAATGTGGGATAGTTTCACAAACTCCGCCACAGAACACCACAATGTAATGGTGTGTCGAGCGTCGTGTCGTACTTTACTAGATATAGTGCGATCTATGATATCTCTTATCGATTTACCACTATCGTTTTGGGGTTATGCATTATAGACAGCTACATTCACGTTTAATAGGGCACCATCTAAATCCGTTGAGGCGACACCATATGAACTATGGTTTAGCGAGAAACCTAAGTTGTCGTTTCTTAAAGTTTGGGGCTGCGATGCTTATGTGAAAAAGTTTCATCTGATAAGCTCAAACCCAAATCGAATGCGTCTTCATAGAATACCCAAAGGAAATTGTTGGGTACACCTTCTATCACAGATCCGAAGGCAAAACATTCGTTGCTAATAAATGGATCCTTTCTAGAAGGAGTTTCTCTCGAAAGAAGTGAGTGGGAGGAAAGTAGAACTTGATAAGGTAGCTGTACCTTCTCCCTAATTGGAAAATAGTTCATCACTGAAATCAGTTCGGTGATTCCTACACCAATTAGTGAGGAAGCTAATGATGATGATCATGAAACTTGGATCAAAGTTACTACTGAGAATCTCGTAGGTCTTCGAGTGCGGTCCGCTTTTGAGTGAGTACGTAATCCTGTTACGAAAGTCATGTTACTAGACCATGATGAACCTACGAACTATGAGGAAGCGATGATGAGCCAGATTCATAAAATGGCTTAAGGCCATGAAATCGAGATGGGATCCATGTATGAGAACAAAGTGTGGACTTTGGTGGAGTTGCCCGATGATCGGCAAGCCACATATTGTATAAATGGATCTTCAAGAGGAAGGCGGACGTTGATAGTAGTGTTACTATCTACAAAGCTCGACTTATGCATAAAGGTTTTGACAAGTTCAAGGTGTTGACTACAATGAGATTTTCTCAAGCTGTAGCGATGCTTAAGTCTGTCGAATCATGTTAGCAATTGCCACAATTTATGAAATTTGGCAAATGGATGTAAAACTGCATTCTGAATGGGTTTACGGAGGAAGAGTTGTATATGATGCAACGAGAAGGTTTTATCGATCAAAGGGAGCTAACAAAGTGTGCAAGCTCCAGCGATCCATCTATGGACTGGTGCAAGCATCTCGGAGTTGGAATATCGCTTTGATGAGTTGATCAAAGCATATAGTTTTATCTGAGACTTACGGTGAAGCTTTGTATTTACAAGAAAGTGAGTGGGAGCACTACAACATTTACGATAAGTATATGTGAATGACATATTGTTGATCGGAAATAATGTAGAATTATACGCAAAGCATAAAGGAGTGTTTGGAAGGAGTTCTTTAAAATAAAGACCTCGGTAAAGCTACTTACATATTGAGCATCAAGATCTATCTGAGATAGATCAAGAGGCTTGATAAGTTTTTCAATGAGTACATACCTTGACAAGATTTTGAAGTAGTTCAAAATGGAGCAGTCAAAGAAAGAGTTCTTGCACTGTGTTACAAGGTGTGAAATTGAGTAAGACTCAAAACCCGACCACGGCGAGAAGATAGAAAGAGAATGAAAGTCATTCCTATGCCTCAGCCATAGGTTCTATAAAGTATGCCATCTGTGTACCAGATCTATTGTATACACTACACTGATTTTAGCAAGGGAATACAATAGTGATCTAGGAGTAGATCACTGGACAGCGGTCAAAATTATCCTTAGGGGAATAAGGATATGTTTCTCGATTATGGAGGTGACAAAAAGGTTCGTCGTAAAGGGTTACGTCGATGCAAGTTTTGACACTAATCTAGATGACTCTAAGTCTCGGTCTAGATACATATTGAAAGTGGGAGCAATTAGCTAGAGTAGCTCCGTGCAGAGTATTCTAGACATAGACATTTGCAAAATACTTACGGATCTGAATGTGACAGACCCGTTGACTAAAATTATCTCACAAGCAAAACATGATCTCACAAGCGATGTGAACTAGGTTACTGAATCTAGTAAACCCTTTGGGTGTTGGTCACATGGCAATGTGAACTATGGGTGTTAATCACATGATGATGTGAACTATCGATGTTAATCACATGGTGATGTGATCTAGATTATTGACTCTAGTGCAAGTGGGAGACTGAAGGAAATATGCCCTAGAGGCAATAATAAAGTTATTATTTATTTCCTCATATCATGATAAATGTTTATTATTCATGCTAGAATTGTATTAACAGGAAACATAATACATGTGTGAATATATAGACAAGCAGTGTCACTAGTATGCCTCTACTTGACTAGCTTGTTAATCAAAGATGGTTATGTTTCCTAACCATGAACAAGGAGTTTTATTTGATTAACAAGGTCACATCATTAGTTGAATGATCTAATTGACATGACCCATTCCGTTAGCTTAGCACCACGATCGTTTAGTATGTTGCTATTGCTTCCTTCATGACTTATACATGTTCCTATGACTATGAGATTATGCAACTCCGTTTACGGAGGAACACTTTGTGTGCTACCAAGCGTCTGGCGTAGCTGGGTGATTATAAAGGTGCTCTCGGTGTCTCGAAGCTACTTGTTGAGTTGGCGTATTTGAGATTAGGATTTGTCACTCCGAATGTCGGAGAGGTATCTCTGGGCCCTCTCGGTAATACACATCACTTAAGCCTTGCAAGCATTTCAACTAATGAGTTAGTTGTGATATGATGTATTACGGAGCGAGTAAAGAGACTTGCGTAGCGAGATTGAACTAGGTATTGGATACCGACGATCGAATCTCGGACAAGTAACATACCGATGACAAAGGAACAACGTATGTTGTTGTGCGGTTTGACCGATAAAGATCTTCGTAGAATATGTAGGAACCAATATGGGCATCGAGGTCCGCTATTGGTTATTGACCGGAGACATGTCTCGGTCATGTCTACGTGTTCTCGAACCGCGAAGTCCGTCGCGCAAGGTTTCGATGAAAGTTTCATTATGAGTTTATGTATTTTGATGTACGAAGGTTGTTTGGAGTCCGGATGTGATCACGGACATGACGAGGAGTCTCAAAATGGTCGAGACATAAAGATTGATATATTGGGCGGATATATTTGGACACGGAAGGTTCGGGTGAGATTGAAATATCTGGGATCTCAGGAGGTTCTGGAACCCCGGTAAGTATATGGGCCTTATTGGGCCTTAGTGGAAGGAGGAGAAGGAGCAAGGGAGGCGGCGCTAACAAGCCCAATCCGAATTGGGAAGGGCGGCCCCCTTTCCTCTCCTCCCCCTCTTCCTTCCTTCTCCTACTCCGAATAGGAAAGGGGGCCAAACCTACTTGGAGTAGGTTTGCCCCTAAGCCCGCCTCCCCTTGGGCGGCCTCCTCCTCCCTCCCTCCTTTATATCACGGGGTGGGGGCACCCTAGACACACAAGTTGATCATTGAGATTGTTCCTTAGCCGTGTGCGGTGCCCCCTCCACGATATTACACCTTGGTCATATTGTAGCGGTGCTTGGCGAAGCCTGCGGCGAGAGAACATCAAGATCGTCACCACGCCGTCGTTACGTGAAACTCCTCCCAGCGCCTCTCTTGGATCGGAGATCGGGGTGCGTCATCGAGCTATCGTGTGTCAAGAACTTCGGAGGTGCGAATGCCGGTGCTTGGATCGGTTGGGCCGGGAGGACATCGACTACTTCCTCTCGTTGCGTCAGCGCTTCGCTTGGTCTGCAGTGCGTAGACAACACTCTCCTCTCGTTGCTATGCATCACCATGATCTTGCGTGTGCGTGGAAATTTTTGAAATTACTCGTTCCCCAACAAGAAGCGGCGTTCGGTCGATGGGAGGCGTGGCAATAATGGATGCCTTCATTTGCCCATCTTGTAGCAGGCGTACGCCATTTGAGCGCATCTATACCCACGCCGATACCCTATGCGATGTGCGTCCTCAAGAGAGCACGCCATGCCACGACATGCCATGCAGCGTTGGCTTTTGGTTGTCTTCATCGGGCTGCTGCATTGTGGCTTGGTGCATGCTTTGATGCGGCGCTGCGCCGGTTCTAATGGTAGGCATCGACGAGTTCTGCGTTGATAGGGGTGGCGGGAGGAGACTCGTCGAGGCATGCATGCAACGCCGCGAGGCGCGATCTGCGGGTGGGCATGCATCTTTGCGGTAAACGCGAGGCGCGTACAGCGATGGAAAGGACCTGCGTGAAGCTTGGTCCATGCACCACATCAACTCTTGCCGTTGGATTCAAATGAGCGGTCACGATGCTCCAGCGAGAGAGGCTGATCCAAACCCCACCCGTCAACCAATCAGCGCGTCTCATGCGGATCGCTGCACCACTGTAGCTAACCCTAGCGCTGATCTCAACCGTCCACGATACAGCGATCGCGACCGGGTAGTGTGCGGGGTTTTGAGGGGTTTGAGAGGTTTTGGTGATTAGGGTTGAGCATAACTAATTCAAAAAATTCAAAAAATATAAAACTTGCACATAGTCTTATTATATCGTATAGTGCGAGAAAAAATTATAAATATGGTTTACATACATTTTCTGAAAATCCTTCACAAAATTGTCATTCCTCAAACAATGTAGTATGGAGTTCAAGGGAGAGTAGTGGGCACCGAGAGTAGATGGGGTTTTGAAAATGAAAAGTGTGAAAACCTCACCAAAACTTCATTTTGGATTGACTAAGAAAGATCTGAACTTACTTTTCTCATTTTCATGTTTTAAACTTGTTTTATATATAATTTTCTATTAAACCTTGTTTTTCAAAAGAAGAAAATAATAGAAAATTAATTCAATAAATAGTGAGACTTTAGATTTACACTATATAGGTAGAATAGATGTGTAGACAAATTATTTGGCTGGTTTAGACAAGGTGCCAAAAAAACTTGCTTAAATATGAGGCCGTTTACCCTACCTTTGGAGGTCATTTGAAACACACTTTTCATGACTATGAGTTCAACTTACCAAAAGGGCTCGGAATGATCAGCAAGCAAACATATTTCAGTTGAGGTACTTTATATAGCACTAAAACATCAATAGCCCAAATTTAAATTTAAATTTAAATTTAAATTTGAATTTATTTGGCTGGTTTAGACAAACAAGTTCAAATAGAAATATGGGGATACATAGTGACTACCAGTATGCACCAAGTTACAAATATTATTACACGCCCCAAATTTTCAAACTATTCTCTGTTCTACTTCGTCCTACCACGTCGTGTGCCCTTCTTCGCCTTAGCCCTTCTTGTTTTTCGTTCTACTACACACACAAGTTCACTGATCATCTTGGTTTTCTTCACTGGCCTTTTCAACACCTCGCCAATACCCTCGTGATCGGTGTCTTGATCTCAATGTTGACACAGTTTAGTTTCTTTGATGTGTACCTCAACATGGGTTTCTTGATGTGAACCTCGACACGCTCGAGTTCGATTTCTTGATCTGAACCTCGACACGCTCGAGTTCAGTTTCTTGATCTGAACCTCGACGCCAGTTTCTTGATCGAATGTTGGCTGATAGGATTTTCTTGATGCTGCTCGAGCTCGGGCACACTTCTCTTCTTTCTACCGCCATTGACTCTTGCTTTTTTGTTGTGACAACTTTGTTCAACAACAAAGGGCTGACTTGCTCGCTTCCTCATGTGCGAGAAAATGTTATAGATATAGTAATTGGAAAAAAGCACCAAATCAAAACACAGACAAATAAACAAGAACATACTTTGGCTTATCGAGTGTAATGGCATTTGTGAGATCCCCTCTGTGCCCAAGTTCTGGCACAACTTGCATCTATTTTGTTACCTTTTGGGCCCTTTTGGCTTTTCATCTTTCTTTCCTTCTTACTACTCCACCTTTTTCAAACCATGCCTTGAATCTACTCTGTTTAGGCCTGCCACCTTTCTTTTAAGTCAAGTGAGGACACATGGAATATTCAATGTCCACTTGAGGCCCTTGAGGCTGATCTGTAAGTCTTTGGAATTGGAGTAGCATATGCAGCTTTGAATCTTGCTACGAATAATATTCATGCGAGATATGGGTGCATGTTTATCTTGGTTGGGATGCTAGGAAAAGAATGGCATGCTCACATGGTTTACCGGTGTGTTGCCACTCGAGGCAAGTGCAATCATGCAATTCGAGTGTTAACAACATGTCTCCTTCGGTTTGCTATCTCTAACTTCAGCACCCCAAGGTGAAGATTTTTCAACAAACAAATGTGAAAGACTTACGCTCCTATTGACCACTGTTGTACCCTTTGCTAGAAGCTTATCACCTTGCAGACAATCACCTATCCTTCTTCTCAATTCCCACAACCGCATGAGCATGATCTGATTTGGTCGACCATGTCATGCAGAGCAAATCTTTTAACTCCTTCACCTTGTTGTTGAAACTCTCTGCTAAATTGTTGTTGATGTGGTCACACTTGATGGCAGTGTTGAATCTTGACTGTACCATAACGAGAGAATGGTAGGTGTTCAGCCATGGACCAAACTCATCACATGCTGCCATTATCTTATCAAGATGATATTTGTGTGTACATCTAGTGTAAGATCTTGCTGCTGGCCACATCGCCCAAATTCTTCTCCTCTAAATTTTTGATCAAATTCATCCACAAATGACGAAGCACTCCCTCTGCTCAGCATGTGGGAAAACATTTTTCACTGAATTTTCAAGCCCCTTACATGCATCTGTGTGTATAGCCAAAGGTGACACGGCCCTAGGCATCTTTTCAAACTGGATCATGAACCATGTCCACGAAGCCTCTGTTTCTGACTGAAACAAGCCAACAACAATAGGAAACATCCAGTTGTGTCCATCTAGAGCATTGCATGCTGCCAACTGACCATTCCACTTGCCTGTCAAAAATGATGAGTCTATGCTCAAATATGGACGGCACCCTGCTTTGAAGCCATCTATGCAAGACTTCAAAGCCATAAAAAACATGGAGAACTTGACTTCTCCTTTGGCTGATACGTCTGTATTTATCTCCACAACACTACTAGGTGACCTCTTTTCCACCTCTGCTTTGAAATTGTAAAGCATCCTAAATGTATTTGCCCAATCACCATATAAAATTTTCATTGTCCTTTGTTTTGCCTTCCACACTGTGGTATATTTCAGTTTAATAGGGTACATCTTTTACAAGTCTACTTTGAGTTTCTTGGCAGTAGTGTTTGGTGTTTTGGCTAAAATTGGGGTGATGTTTTCTGCAACCCAAAGTTGTGATGTCATGGTTGATACTCTCTGTGAACTTGTAGTACAAGTATGTTGATTGGGGATTTGGTTAACCCTGACAGTACTTCCATCAGGTTGCAGTCTAGCAGATATGTACCACTTGCAAGGCTTGACACTACCATCAAATCCTCTACACCTCGCATAAAACTTCTTTCTATCAGTCCAAACAGTCTTGGTATCAAACTCATGTTTCACTGCATAAGTCTTGAAACACATCCTAAACTCCTTCATGCTTGGGAACAACTTGCCTACTTCAATGACAGGGTTTTCTTTGTCATACACATGCACCAGACTCATCATCATGTGCATCATCTACTTCATCTGCGACTTGGTCCATCAATTGTCCATCTACATCTTCATCAACATTAGCGAGGCAAACTAGATTAGCCCCTCTCACCTTATCTCTGTCATCATTTGGAATGCCAAAAAGTTTGGCCATCTCAATGTCGAGCATTGGTGCAATGACCAAATCGGTAAGCTCATCTAATTCAACTACATTCCAATCAACGATTCTTTGCGATTTGAGTTTGAGTTCGATAACTTTGTCCCTCTTGGCTATTCTTGTAAGTTCGGTACACATAGGAATCAATGGCCTCTGTGTAGCCCAATCATCATCTACCATCTGCGCAGCCAATTGTGATGGCACATATCAACCTTGAAAAAAATATTCAGATCAACGGATCGGCAAAAAATTAGCTCTTTTGCTTGTCCAGCCGTTTTGCCGATCGATTTCATCAACAATCTCTTCACCATCTTCCATTCTCACATACTCTCCTTCCAATCATCAAACCCATAGCGGTGATACTACTTGCTCTGGACCCCAAACAACATTCTCCCCAATTTTTCCACCCATTTCTTCTTGCCTTCTCTCCCATGTTACGTAGAACTTGTGGATCAATCTCTGTAAACTCAACCTCCCATTTAACAATTGTGTCTCTCTCAATGTTCTGAATGCTACCATCAACTAATTTTGCCTTTGATGGAAAGAAATTGACTGTCAATTCGAAGGTCCAAACGGTAGCATCCCCTTTGTTAGTGGCGGACAGTGTGAGCCCGTGAGAAAGAGCAGACTAGGCCCTAATTGCATGCAAAATTGGATCGGAGAGAGGCGCATTACCTATTCGAAGTTGAATCTGGCGGCTCCATCTCAGTATGCCCACGGGCTCCCCTCACAACCTATCGATTCAACAAGCAGCAGAGAAGCGAGCTGAGATCTGAGGGCTGAGAGAGAGCAGGGAGGGGCCTGGGGTTCTCACTCACCATTTTTGAGGGCGAAGGCTCCGCCATTGTTGAAACGAGGCTCTGCCGCGCCGGAGAGCATAAGATCCGCCGCCACCGGAGAAGAAGGGGAGAGGCGAGTGGCGGGCCCGGCTGCGGTCGGGCGGCGAGAACCTTGTCGGCTGTTTTGAGGAGCAATTAAGTTGGACCCACATGTCCTAACATAAACGGGCTTGGTTGACGACCAATTTAACCACATTTAACACCCCATGTGGCCCTGGGCTATTTACCTGCTCAAATGTGTCGCACCACAGCCATTTGCTTGAACAACGTCGCACTCAAGCCAATTCACCTCAAATGTGTCGCACAGGAGCTATTGGCCCAAAATTAAGAGATCACAGGGTTACAATCTGCGGCTAGTGGTGGTTCGGTATCAGGAGGAAAGTTTCCCAACCACACTGTCGTCTTTGGTTCAGTTCGACCAATTCTGGCTAATTCATGACTAACACCATTAGCCTCTCTATTAATTCTCCCTACTATAATCTCCCTTTCTCTAATGTACTCCCAGATTGAAGATACTCTGTTGGCGTAGATGGACGTATTCGGCGTTGTTGATTTGATCAATTCACAAGCTTCGGCACAGTCCGTCTCCACCAGGATTGGGAGAAGCGACCATTGGAGCGCTAGTTGGATTCCCTCCTCCATTGCCGCCAGCTCCGCCTCCACCGCATCAGAACAGTTAAAGAGCTGCCTGCATGCCATGAAAATGGGTGCGCCAACTTCGTCCCGTAGCACCATTCCTGCTCCTGCAGCACCGTCCGCCATGTAAGACCCGTCAACAGACAGCTTCACGTACCGTGGCGGTGGTTTGCTCCATTTCTGCCTCTTCCTCGGGCAGTCGTCTGCTTGTTTGTTCCTAGTTTTATCCATGCCCTAGGTATTTTTTTTCGAAAAGGAGGGCTCCCCGACCTCGACATCAGAGTGATGCATACGACCATCATTAATCAAAAAACAAAATGTGCCAACAAGGTTCCAAAGTTTCCAACTGAAAAAAACAAAATGCAGCTCACACAGAGCCTAAAAGGCTAGATACACAAACTAGCCAGGAAAAAGCGCCACAACCGGTGGCTAAAAATAGATAGGTAAACTAATTGCCTATCCTATTACATGACCGCCATCAAACCGATTGAAGATATCGAGCTACCATCTCCCAGCGGATAGATCCGATAGCCAAATGCTCCTTGGCCTCCATCGGAGTGAGTAGCGACCACGAGCAGATCACTGCTGTAGCTCGAAAATAACACGCAAAAATGAATCCGTGATGTTACTTTAAAAACCAAATCATTTCTACAATTCCGGATAGTCCACAGCAAAGCGCAAACTCCAACCCGAATATGTCTTGCTAAGTCAGGCTCAATCCCATTAAGCCATGTCCCAAATAATGCATTGACAGAAGTCGGTGGAGTAATATTAAAAGCAATGTGGACCGTCGCCAAAGGACTTTGTGACGAGGCGATCAAGAAAGAGGTGTAATCGTCTCATCCCGATCACGAAACTACACCTAGTAGGTCTTGTCCAATTACGTTTTATCAAGTTGTACTTTGTTAAAATAACTTGTTTATGGACAAACCACATAAACACTTTTATTTTCAAAGGAACTTTGACATCGAGACATTCTTGGAAGTTGGAATGGAGTTCAAATTAATGACATCAATATACATTGATTTAGCGTAAATACTCGGACCTAGTTAGCTTCGGCGTAATTCATCGGTTTGGTCGGAAAGTTGAACCTCCATCGGTCTCTAACTAGATGGAGCCATTCTTCAACGATTGCCGCTAGCGACCGTCTAAACTGAATATTAAGGGGATAGACTGAAATACCGTTACAGCGAACACCTCACGTCGTTGAGCAATAGGATATAAAGACGGATATTGAATGGCCAAGGGTGAGTCGTAAAGCCAAGTATCCTCCCAGAAACATGTACTAGCACCGTTTCCAATAACAAACCTCGTCCTATTGAACATTGATTGTTTGACTTTCATTAGTCCTTTCCAGAAAGGCGAGTCAGTCGGCCTGATTGTGACACAGGACAATGTCTTAGTGCTGGAGATACTTGATCACGAAGGATCTGCGCCCATATGGCCTCGATCTGGATGAGAGCTTCCACAACCACTTACCAAGAAGGCATCTATTCTTAACTTCAAGATACTCAATACCAAGACCCCCTTGGTCTTTCGGTCGACAGATGATATCCCATTTAGCAAGCCGGTATTTTCTTTTAAGTTCATCACCCTGCCAAAAGAAAAGCGATCGATAAAAGTCCAGTCTTTTCCTAACACCAACTGGGACCTCAAAGAACGATAAGAGGAACATAGGCATACTCGTGAGAACCGAATTTATCAAGATTAATCGGCCTCCGTATGACATGAGCTTACCCTTCCAGCAACTCAGTTTCTTCTCAAATCGGTCCTCGATGCACTTCCATTCTCTCTTTGTCAACCTACGATGGTGTATCGGAATACCAAGGTAGGAGAAGGGTAAATTCCCCAACTCGCACCCAAACAATTGCCTATAAGACTCCTGTTCGTCTTTGGCTCTACCAAAGCAGAACAAGTCGCTCTTATGAAAGTTAATCTTTAACCCGGCCAATTGTTCAAAGAGGCATAACACCAGCTTCATATTTCTCGCCTTGGCCAAGTCATGCTCCATAAAGATGATTGTATCATCAGCGTATTGAAGGATGGATACACCTCCATCAACAAGATGAGGTACCAAGCCACCCACTTGACCATTATCCTTAGCCCTTCCTATCAAAATTTCTAACATATCCACCACAATGTTAAACGGGATAGGGGACATCGGATCTCCTTATGCGAGGCCTTTATGTATGCGGAAGTAATGACCTATATCTTCATTCACTTTAATTCCCACACTCCTGTTTGCGTAAATGATTAGACACATCGGCGCGAGCGTCATCAAAACCTTTCATACGCAATGCTGTTGGAGGAATGGCCACTTGACCTTATAAATGCGCTTTTTGAAATCCACCTTAAAATTACTCCATCTAATTTTTGGAGTGGATTTCATGGAAGCGTTCATGAAGGACAACCACCCCTTCAAGGATGTTTACATCGACATGAAAGCAGTTTGGGATTGTTGCACCACAGAATGTGCAATCTGTGTGAGCCTATTAGTCCCGACGTTGGTGAAGATTTTGAAACTAACATTGAGGAGACAGATTGGCCTGAACTGCTCAATTCTCACAGCATCCGTTTTCTTAGGGAGCAATGTGATAGTTCCAAAATTCAAGTGAAATAATTGAAGCTGTCCAGAGAATAGATCATGAAACATAGGTAGCAAATCCCCCTTAATAAAGTGCTAGCACTTTTTATAGAACTCGACCGGGAACCCATCCGGTCAAGGAGCCTATTGTTTTCATTTGTGCAATAGCATCAAACACCTCCTTCTCAGGAGCAGGCTGACCAGGATATCATTATCGGCGGAGACAATTGAGGCACATCCTCGATCTGGACTCATTGAGGACACACAATTATCCTTGGAGGTCCAAATAATTGCCTATAATACTCGATAATATATGTTTTGAGATTATCTGTCCTAAAATAGTGCCCTCATCTTGTTCAAGTTGAAAGATTAAGCTTCTTTACGTGCTTGCCATTGGCAATCAGGTGAAAGAATTGAGTATTCGCGTCCCCTTGGACCACTTTGCGGACCTTAGCTGCATAAAGCCCACTTCAACTCTTCTTCGCGGAGAAGTTCTTTCAACCTCTTCTCCGCCTCAGTTTTAACCTGGAGCTCAACAGGCAGCAAAATCGCGGATTCGGCTTTTATGTCGGGGCACTGTATAAGAGAAAGGAGCCTATCCTTCTCAATCTTATACACCCCAGAGGTGCTTAGCCCAACCCGTGGAAACTTCTCAAATGCCTAATTTTATTACGCTAGCAGCTCGACCGTCGTCCTACCTCCTACACCCTTAGCCCATTCCACGGCAATCGGTCTAGAACCCCTCACGTTCGAACCGGGCCATCTGGAATGAGAAGGTGTTTTGTTTCCACATGGTTCGGCTCCCCAGAGTCCACGAACAATGGTGTGTGATCGGATATTCCCAGCGAGAGAGCTTGCACCGTGACAAGAGGAACTTGTTTCCCCTCCACGCTTCGAGAACTTCGATCAAGCTTTTCGTATGTCGGGTTTGGCAAAGCATTAGCCAGTAAACATTCTACGAGCTCTATCTCCCTCGGATCCAAGCTTTCAATAATGGTATTGAACATAAGCGACCACTGCCATCAAAGTTATCATTATTTTCTCCTCTCTCCTCCTAATGATATTGAAATCACCCGACCAAAATCGAAAGCTGCTCGGACCTGATTGAACAAGGTCCACGAAACTCGGTTTAAGCTCGGGCTATGCGGCACCATAAACCGCCACCAAAGCCCGAGTTGAAACCATCAACTTTAGACCTAACTTCGAAACTTTACATGAAGTCGCCCATCACTACCTCCGGACTTCAAGGGAATGGCATCTCACACCCGACAAGATACCTCCCGATCTTCCTCACGGAGGAGGCAATGCCAATCGAAATCAACACCACCCGCAGAGAGGATAAGCGAGGCGCAAAATTATCTCTACGGTTTACGATGAGCAATAAAATCTAACCGATATTCGGAGAAGCCTCGGCAAGAAACCTTCTTTTAGCCAAGTCTTTTAGACCTCTGCTATTCAAAAGATTCCTTTCACATTTCGTCATGGAATTTTTAGTAATCCAAATCCTAGGACTCCTCGAACCGCAAAATGGGATAAATCTTACATTTCCACTTACGCTTTGGCTTACTAGGCTCTGTCGCTTTGGTCCTCATAACCCGAACTGTGGAACTAACAGCGGCAACATCTAGGGGCACATCATCGTCCTCGGACTCATGATTAGAAGGTGCTAGATCCGCACCACAGTTATCGAGCACTCTAACCCCTAACGCATCAATCTCCTCATCATTCATGGGTTTAACTTGCTGCAAGATTACGGATAGTCTCTAAGGCACGCTCCGCCTCCAAATCTAACATATCATTCACGAATTGGAATCTCACTATCGGTAGCACCTAGTGTAACTCCTAATTGGTTTGCATTATTTATAATCTCCTCATTAGAAAAATGCAATAAAAATTAGATATGTTGACGGACATACCGAAGAGATCGCAGCATCGTGAAGCTTGGCGCCCTCATAGCGCACGGCTGCTGCATATCATCAACCTCAGGAGCTCTGAATCGAGCACTCATCCGTCTCCTGTCGAGACCGGGTCAGGGATCCCGCCAAAGGCAACAACCTCCTCCTAGTAAAGCCTCGCGGTGAGTCCATAGCAGGTCGACCACGGCTCTGGGAGGAGGCTGCAGGCTCCCAAGCCCCTCGGACAAATGCCCCACGGGTAAGACAGGAGAAGGGACAATTGGGGCCACCTGCCCAATCCCTCCTCCGCCCCACCCACGGTGAGTGAAGTGCCGCCGTCGCGCGAAAGCGCGGTCCTCTGACCATGAGCAAGGAAGGGAGATCTAGGGACACCTGCCCCAACCCCCCTCCCCCAGCGCCTCTGGAGGCGCGGGTGCCACCGCCACGACATGAGGAGGAAGAGCTGAGGCCGCCTGCCTCGGGCTCTCTCTCCCAGCGCTGGCTGACCCCGACGCGACCGGCTTCACCGGCGTCGGGATAGGGAGTGGAGAAGTCAAGGCCACCTGCCCTGACCCCCCTCCCCCAAGCCCCACCTCGAACGTAGATGACATCACCATAGCCTCGACAACCGGTGAAGCAAGGGAAATAGAAGCGACCTCCGGCTCCACTTCCCCAACTGTAGCACCCTCAAACTCCAACAAAGGAAGCGTGTGTTCAAACACATCATCGGTCTCCACCGATCCTCCAAAGTCAGGGAGGCTGAGGCGGGCTCAAGGACCCAAAGCATAGCGAAATCATAGGCACCAAGGTGAGGTGCAGCTCAACCCCAGTCCCCTCCCAGGCGGTGAGCATCTGGCGAGAACGGTAGATCCCTCTCGGGTAGAATCTGTCGGTGCCCCCTTGGCTCCTGCACCGTCGTCACCCTCATGCATATCAACATCATTCCCATTAACCTCCTCAACAAACAGATCAGTGTCCTCAAACTCTATGCCAAGCGGGAATATCTCTCCCCTATATGTCCAGTGAACCACATCAGGCACGAACACAATATTCTAAACACTCACCAAAATCCGGGCCACTCCATGAGCACGGGTAAAAGCCATATCCACTTTCTCCGTCTTTCCAACCATGATACCCATACTAGCCACAACTCGAACATCCTGCAAAGGCTTAGATGGAGCCCCAGAAAACCTCAACTAGACCTGCGTAAGTGGCTTTCCTTTAGGCTCCACCTTCGTCCACTCGTGAAACTCCAAAATACACTTAGTACTAGGAACTCTACACAAGCCAAAGCTCAGCAGTTTCTGCAAATCATCCACAGACGGGAAATCCACCTTAAAGACATTAGCCGATCTTGACCAGCTCCCCTTTGGAAGTCCCCGGTGCCGGCTCTGAAGCCTCCGGACAATCGAGCCTCGATCACCTCTCCACAGGTTGCTTTCACAATCCCGGTAGTCAAGCTCTGTGTCTCCTCGGGAATCTCCCTCGCGGCCGGGGACTCAAGAACAAAAGCTCTGCAGTATAGCCCATACATTGCAGGCGGAGCACTGAATCACGCATAATAGCGTGCGATCTCCGGAAGCATGTCTTGGCTTGCTACACGAGTCACACAGCTCTGCCATGCACTCCGCAATGAAATGGCCCTTCTCACCACACTGGTAACAAAGCATCCTTTCCTTCTTGCGCGCCCACTTGGACGCCCTCTCTGAATCAGACCTGTCAGACACCTCAGCCACATTCCCAGGCACAAGAACCTCAACATTGGCCAGGGCCGTCACCACATCCATTGCCTGGCTAGTAAGATCGTAGGTGGCGTTATCTGCCTCAGCGGCCGTGGCAGCAGTCGAGACAGCAGCAGGCGGAGGCTGTCGGCGATACCTCCCACGGCCACCACCCCGACCACCCCGATGTCCACGGTAGCCACCTCTCTGGCGGTGATCCGGAACGGAGTCCCCCTCGACAAAGCCACCAGGAGGTCCGAGAAACGGTCTCTCAGCAGACCCGTCACTCTGCCAGGCATAGCCTCGACCGCCACCCGTAGATGAGGAACCACGGTGCTTTCCGTCTCCATACGCATCAACACCATCATCCCCCCACTGACCTCAGGGCTGCTCAAAGGACTCTCTAGCAGTCGAATTTTGCCTCGTCTGCGAAGGTCCCGAATGGTTCAGAGTCGGCCTCGCGACAAAGTGTGGCGCCGGAGCGGCCCGAGGCGGACCGCCAACAGGAACCGGCACCACCGGTGTCGGGCCAGACCCGCCGCCCGACCCATAGCAGCAGGCACTGGAGGCGCTGGCCCCGTCGGTCGGTGTCCAGTCGGGCATCCTCTACCCGCCGGCACCACAGGCGGCTGGCGGCGCAAACCTGGCGGCCAGCGGCCTAAAATTGCCGCTGCCGCCCGTAGCCAAAGTAGGGCGGCGGCGCCCGCCCGGCGCCGGCTACAGCCAGACCGGCACCGGCGCGCCCGGGCGGCCGGCGGCCTCGTCCGGCACCTCGGTGGCGGCGGCTGCTTCGCGGCGGCCCCTCGTCCAGCACCTCCAGGCGGCGGCGGCACAACTGCCCCGGCCCTGTCACTACCCGAAGCCGCCTGGGGCTTCGACGCCGGCGACCCTCCCGCTTCTCGGCCCGCCATTGTGCCGAGTGGAGGGATCCGACGAGCACGGCCAGGGCCGCAAGGAGGGAACACAGGCGTCCCGTTCCGGCGAACCCTAGGATGAGAAACGATCACGCTTGCACGAGAAGTCTCGATCTCATCTATGCATGCAGCAGCCGCGTCGATGCATGTGGTACCCGGTATGGCCTGGGCCTCATACCCAGCCATCTCCGTCCCATCTAGCCGCTCGAGCAAAATCGACGAAACCGGCCCAACTCGGCCCAGCAGCTGGTTCAAACGCTCGCGACGAGCCGCACGGATCCCGACCGACGTCCTCGACGGCACCGCAGCCGCCGCCGCCCGGCAGCGATCCGACCCTCAACCGTGAACGGCCTCCTCTTCTTAACCACAGTCCACGAATCCGGATGAATCAAGTCGAATAGCGTGAGGTTTGGAAGTCGTACCTTAGGTAAAGGGCCCTTCCACGGCCTGACCGCCGACACCGCCGTTCTCTGGTGAATGACACGTCGCACCATCTCCTTCCTCTTGTCCGGATGAAGTCCGATCTGCGCCGGATCCTCCACCGGCAAGACCTTGTCTATGGTTGTGGCCACCTCATCTTCGTCATAGCTTTGAATGAAAGAAATCGCAAATCAAATCCGAAGGAGTAAGCGGCGATGAACCCCTGGATCCTCTCGTCCCGTCGGCATCCTCATCGTCCGATGCGGCGAGGGCCTAAAGCGGCCTTGCCGCCGCCGAACCGCCGCCCCTGTGAGGCCAGCGGCTCGGCAGTCGCCTCCACGATGCGCCGGGAGTCGCCATAATCGCTCGGTGGGTGGTATGATCGATGACTTCCTTCCCCTTCGCCACATCTGCTTGAGGGTGTTCTTTGGATCGCCGTAAGAGAATCCGGTAGCTAGCGAGAATCGTCGCGACCCTTCTATGGGAGGGCGGTTTATCGTCTTGTCGCCTCGTTGTGCGCTAACGGATCGCCCTAGGATCATTAGTATCCGTGCATTCTTGGTGATCGTCGTTTCTGCAAAACATGGAGCAGCCACTCATTGCGATATTAGCGATTGAATCAAGTGGGCAGATCCAGTCTGGCTTAGAGCTTGCCAAGGCCCGTGCATGTGGACAGCGTGAAAGACATGGAAAGTAGTCTCTTCCTCATCACCGCATAGCAAGCAGTGGATTTGTTTCAATTCCTCTTCTTCTTTTGTTTACTTGAGTGGCTAGTGCATTACGTGCAATTTTCGAGCCAAAGTCACGAACTTTGAATCTTGAGCCTTTGCCAAATACTTTTCCATATCGGTCTTCCGCCATCAAACTTCTGTTGGATGAACTGTGTATTGAGCTCCGATTCACGTGGGTTAAGCGCCAATTTGTAGCACTCTTGACCGATCGAGGCATTACTCCTTGATGGTTTAATCTTGAGAATGGCTTCCGTCCATGCCCAAAATATGTTTGTCGTGGCGTTGAGTATTCCACGTTGCATCGTGTTGGAAAATCCGAAACCCATCGGTATCTGCAGTTTTGTTGCGAGATATCGGTGTATAGGCTATGCTCACAGGGATCGATGATCTCGCCACACTTTCGTATACTAGTACCATTGCCAACCCTCCAAATTGCCCCTTTCTTGAACAGCTCCAGACCATGTTCAATTGCTAACCAAGTTGCTGATTTGCTTCCCGAGAATACCGTGTCAAGCAGAGATCCATGGGGGTAGTATTTTCCTTTTAATATTTGAGCACACAACATGTTAGGGAATTGAATAAGACGCCACACCTGTCGTGCGAGGAGAGCTTGGTTGAATACCTTAAATCACGAAACCCAATTCCGCCTCTATTTTTGATTGAAGAATACTATCCCATGACACCCATGGCATTTTCCTTTTCCTTCTTCCTTGCCCCACCAATAATGCGAATCATTTGTGTAAGCTCATCACAAAGGCGAAAGGCAATTTAAAGACTCCCATAATGTATCTGGGAGAACTGCGCCGCCTTTCGGTGAAGAAGAGGACGGTGCATCCGCTGTCGCTGCAGAGACGATGGAATGGAATGGGCGGCGGCGACGTGCTCACGCAGGTAATGGAAGAAGCAATGTGACTACACGCGATGGCATCCGCGGTATATCCGTTCGGTTTTCAGCCGCCCGCATCACAGAAAAATTCGCTTTTGGCCGCATCGGGTGGGCCCAGAGATACCTCTCCGTTATACGGAGTGACAAATCCCAGTCTCGATCCGTGTCAACCCAGCAGATACTTTCGGAGATACCTGTAATGCACCTTTATAGTCACCCGATTCGTTGTGACGTTTGATACACCAAAGGCACTCCTACGGTGTCAGGAGTTACATGCTCTCATGGTGAAGGAAGAGATACTTGACATTGGCAAAGCTCTAGCAGACGAACTACGATCTTTATGCTATGCTTAGGATTGGGTCTTGTCCATCACATCATTCTCCTAATGATGTGATCCGTTATCAACGACATCCAATGTCCATAGTCGAGAAACCATGACTATCTGTTGATCTGTGAGCTAGTCAACTAGAGGCTTCACTAGGGACATCTTGTGGTCTATGTGTTCACAGCGTATTACGATTTCCGGATAATACGGTTATAGCATGAACAAAAGACAATTATCATGAACAATGAAATATAATAATACTTTTATTATTGCCTCTAGGGCATATTTCCATGATCTCCCACTTGCACTAGAGTCACCAATCTAGTTACATTGTGATGAATCGAACACCCATAGAGTTACGGTGTTGATCATGTTTTGCTTTCATGAGAGAGGTTTAGTCAGCGGATCTGCGACATTCAGATCGTATGTACTTTGCAAATATCTATGTCTCCATCTTGAACATTTTCACGGATGGAGTTGAAGCGGCGCTTGATGTACTGGTCTTCTTGTGAAACACATGCTCCTTGGCAAAAGCAATAGCTCGGTGTTGTCCGAGAAGAGTTTGATCGGCCCCGCGCATTGGGTATGACTCCTAGGTCGGTGATGAACTCCTTCACCCAAATCGCTTCATGCGCTGCCTCCAAGGCTGCCATGTAGTCCGCTTCACACGTAGATCCGCCACGGCGCTCGCTTGCGGTTGCACCAGCTTCTTGCTCCACCATTCAACATATACGTATCCGGTTTGTGACTTAGAGTCATCGGATCTGAGTCGAAGCTAAGCGTCGGCGTAACCCTTCTGACGAGGTCTTCGTCTCCTCCATAAGCGAAACATGTCCTTTGTCCTTTTGGTGCCGGGATATTCTTGACCGCTGTCTAGTGTTCCTTGCGGGATTACTTTGGTATCTTGCTACCAAACTTACGGCAAGGTTTACATCAGTGCAGTACACAGCATGGCATACATAATAGATCCTATGGCTGAAGCATAGGGATGACACTCATCTCTTCTTTATCTTTTGCCGTGGTGGGTGGTGAGTGAGCTCAATCTCACACCTTGTAACATAGGCAAGAACCCTTCTTGGACTGATCCATTTGAACCTCTTCAAAATCTTATCAAGGTATGTGCTTTGTGAAAGACCTATGAGGCATCTCGATCTATCTCTATAGATCTTGATGCCTAATATATCTTGACTTCTCCAAGGTCCTTCATTGAAAAACACTTATTCAAGTAGGCCTTAATGCTCTCGAAGTTCAATATTATTTCCCATCAAGAGTATGTCATCTACATATAATATGAGAAATGCTAGAGAGCTCCCACTCACTTTCTTATAAACGAGGCTTCTCCATAAGTGCGCATAAACTAAGCGCTTTGATCATCTCATCAAAGCGAATATTCCAACTCGAGATGCTTGCACCGGTCCATAAATGGATCATTTGGAGCTTGCATACTTTGTTAGCGTTCTTAGGATCGACAAAACCTTCGGCTGCATCATATACAGCTCTTCCTTAAGATGTCCATTAAGGAATGCCGTTTTGGCGTCCATCTCGATATCTCATAATCATAGTATCGGCAATTGCTAACATGATTGGACGGACTTCAGCTTCGCTACGGAGAGAAAGTCTCGTCGTAGTCAATCCCTTGAACTTGTCGATAACCCTTAGCGACAAGTCGAGCTATAGATGGTAACATTACCATCGCGTCCGTCTTCTTCTTAAAATCTATTTGTTTTCTATCGCTCGCCGATCATCGAACAAATCTGTCAAAGTCCATACTTTGTTTTCATACATGGATTCTATCTCGGTTTCATGGCTTCAAGCCATTTGTTGGAATCTGGGCCGCCATCGCTTCTTCATAGTTGAAGGTTCACCATTGTCTAACAACATGATTTCCGGGACGGGGTTGCCGTACCACTGCAGTGCGGGCGTGTCCTAGTGGACCTCTGAAGTTCGGTAGCAACTTGATCCGAAGTACCTTGATCATCATCATTGGTTTCCTCTTGGTTGGTGTGGGCATCACGGGAACATTTTCTTGAGCTGCACCACTTTCCCGTTCGAGAGGTAGTACTTCGCCGAGTTCTACTTTCCTCCACTTACTTCTTTCAAGAGAAACTCTTTTCGAAAGCATCCGTTCTTGGCAACAAAGATCTTGCCCTCGGATCTTAAGTAGAAGGTATACCCGACGGTTTCCTTAGGGTATCCTATGAAAACGCATTTTCCGACTTGGGTTCGAGCTTTTCGGGTTGAAGTTTCTTGACATAAGCATCGCATCCCCAAACTTTTAGAAAGCGACAGCTTAGGTTTCTTCCCAAACCATAATTCATACGGTGTCGTCTCAGCAGTTTAGGCGGTGCCCTATTTAAAGTGAATGTAGCTGTCTCTAGGCGTATCCCCAAAATGATAGCGGTAAATCGGTAAGAGACATCACAGACCGCACCATATCCAATAGAGTGCGATTACGATGTTCGGACACACCGTTTATTTGAGGTGTTCGAGTGGCGTGAGTTGTGAAGCGATTCCACATTTCCTTAAGTGTGTACCAAATTCGTGACTTAAGTATTCTCCTCCATGATCGATCGTAGGAACTTTATCTTTCGGTCACATTGATTCTCCACCTCATTCTGAAATTCCTTGAACTTTTCAAGGTCTCGGACTTGTGTTTCATTAAGTAGACATACCCATATCTACTTAAGTCATCGGTGAGAGTGAGAACATAACGATATCCTCCATGAGCCTCAACGCTCATTGGACCGCACACATCGGTATGTATGATTTCCAACAAGTTGGTTGCTCGCTCCATTGTTAGGAGAAGCGGAGTCTTGGTCACTTTGCCCATGAGGCATGGTTAGCATGTGTCAAGCGATTCATAATCAAGAGACTCTAAAGCCCATCGGCATGGAGCTTCTTCATGCGCTTGACACCAATGTGACCAAGGCGGCGATGCCACAAGTATGTGGGACTATCGTTATAACCTTTACATCTTTTGGCATCCACACTATGAACATGTGTAATATTATGCTCGAGATTCATTAGAATAAACCATTGACCATCGGACATGACCATAAAACATATCTCTCATATAAATCGAACAACCATTATTCTCGGACTTAAATGAGTAGCCATCTCGTATTAAGCGAGATCCGGATACAATGTTCATGCTCAAACTTGGCACTAAATAACAATTATTAAGGTTTAAAAATAATCCGTAGGTAAATGTAGAGGCAGCGTGCGACAGCGATCACATCGACTCTGGAACCATTCGGCGTGCATCGTCACCTCGTCCTTTGCCGGTCTCCGTTTATTCCGCAGCTCTGCTGTGAGTTACAAATATGAACAGCGGCACGGTATCAAATACCGGGAGTTACTACGAGTCTTGGTAAGGTACACATCAATTACATGTATATCAAATATACCTTTGGTGTTGCGGCCTTCTATCCGCTAAGTATTTGGGGCAGTTCGCTTCGGTGACCCTTCCCTTGCAATAAAAGCACTCGATCTCGGGCTTGGGTCCATTCTTTGACTTCTTCCGGCAAGCGGCTTGCAGACACGGCAACATATCTTTGCGTCCTTCTTGAAGTTCTTCATACCCTTGCCCTTCTTGAACTTAGTGGTCTTATTGACCATCAACACTTGATGTTCTTTCTTGATTTCAGCCTCTGCTGACTTGACATCGAGAACACTTGAGGAATGGTCTTCACCATCCCTGCATGTTGTAGTTCATCACAAAGCTCTTGTAGCTAGGTGGGGCGGCTGGAGGATTCTGTCGATGACCGCCTCATCTGGGAGGTTAATGTTCATTTGGGTCATACGGTTGTGCAACCCGGACATCTTGAGGATGTGCTCGATGTGAAGCTGTTTTCCTCCATCTTACAAGCTGTAGAACTTGTCGGAGACATCATATCTCTCAACCGGGCATGAGCTTGGAAAACTAGTTTCAGCTCTTGAACATCTCATATGCTCCGTGATGCTCAAAAGCGCTTTTGGAGCCTCGGTTCTAGGCTGTAAAGCATGCCGCCTTGAGCGAGGGAGTAATCATCGCACGAGTTTGCCAAGCATTCATAATGTCTTGGTTCTGCAGGGACGGGGCGTCACCTAGCGGTCCTTCTAGGACATATTGCTTCGAGCAGCTATGAGGATGATCCTCGGGTTAGGACCCGATCCGTATAGTTCTGCCATCATCTTTCGACTTGGTTTTCTCTAGGAGCGTTGAAGTTCATGTTGACATTAGCGTTGGCCATTTGATCTACAAGACATATTTGCGAAGGTTTTAGACTAAGTTCATGATAAAAAGTTCTAATCAAATTATGAACTCCCACTTAGATTAGACATCCCTCTAGTCATCTAAGTGTCACACGATCGAGTCGACTAGGCTGTGTCCGATCATCACGTGAGGCGGACTAGTCATCGTCGGTGAACATCTTCATGTTGATCGTATCTTCCATACGACTTCGTGTTCGACCTTTCGGTCTCCGTGTTACGAGGCCATATGCGTACATGCTAGGCTCGTCAAGTTAACCCTAAGTTTTTTATTTGTGTAAAATTGTCTTACACCGTTGTATGTGAGCGTAAGAATCCATCACACCCGATCATCACGTGGTGCTTAGAAGCGACGAACTGTAGCGGTGAGCAGTTAGGGAGAACACTTCTTGAAATTTTTGTAAGGGATCATCTTATTTACTACCGTCGTCCTAAGTAAACAAGATGCATAAACATAATAAACATCACATGCAATTATATATAGTTGTGACATGATATGGCCAATATCATACAGCTCCATTGATGTAACGCCCCGGATACAACTTTCCACATTCGTAACTCCAACTCCTGCCTTTTCCGGAGATGCGATATGTTATTTCCTCCATGGTTGGGTTTTGTCTGTTGTATTGCATTTTGTTCATGTCATGCATTTCATCATCGCATCATTCGCATTGCATCGGCATCGTTTTTCATAAAACTTGCATCCGCTCGTAGTTGCCGCTTCCCCCCCCCCCCTTGCCTTCGTTGACCGATCCGAGTCTAACCGGGTTTTCCATTCCCTCTTGCCAAACCATCTAACCTCTCTCAGACCCCCTTGTGTGCGCGTCCGAAACTCCCCCGAACCCGACCCGGACAGTCATCACCGTTGGGTCCGGATCATCCCCTAACGTCTATAAAACATCTCTGTTTTCTTATTTGGACTCCCTAGCTATTTTTTTCACGACCGTCCGTTTCCGATCCGAGGGACCGAGATAGCCCCTAACCTAATCTGGTGCTATATATATATATATATCTGACCAATCCCTAATTTCTAGGGATTCCTAGCCGCCGCCGCCACTCTCTCCAAAATCCTCTCGGGATCCTCCCTGGTCCAAATCCCCCCTCGTTCAACACCAGCCAACCCATATCCATCCCCTCCTCGATCCACCTCTCTGCCCGAGCCCCCTGCCTCGGCCTCGCGACCCCGCGTCGCTCCGGCGACCCAGACCGCCGGCGACCTCGACACCCAGGCCAGCCCGCGCGCCCATCTCTCCTTCCTCCTCCCAATCTCTCTCGTCTCACCCTCTCTGTCTCTTCACGAGGAGCAGGCGGGAGGCGCCATAGCCTCAGCGGAGCTCCATCTTCGCCGGGATCAAGTTCTTCGGCCTCGGACCCGACCTCTTCAGCCTCCTCGCAACCCGTCGGTGACCGGAACCACGCTAGCCGCCCTCCTCAACCATCCTTGCGTCGCCGTCGGCCACAAGCAGCAGCTCCACCGGAGCCCCCTCTGTCGCCCTTCCGCCGCCCTGCCAAGTCCATGGAGCCGCCACGGACGTCGTCGCGCAGCCTTGCCTCCGTTCCCGTAGCCCCGCGCCGGTCGGCAGCAGCAGGTCGCCGACCCTTCCTCTCTATCCTCTGGTCCTCCTCTGTTTTCCTCTCTCTCAAACGCTCTCGATCTCTCTCTGTAACAGCATCGGCGCCGCCATCTTCTTCCCAGAGGGCCTCGACGAGAGCCTCGCCTGCGCCCCTCTGTCTCGTCATTTGGATCGCCGCCTTGTGCTTGCCTTAAGCCAGCTCGCCGCTTGCGCCTGCTTCCTCTGCACCGAAGACGAGCGCCCCGCCCCACGTTGACCGCCCGCTCGTCCTGCTGCATGGGCTGCCTTGTCCCAGCGCCCCTGGCCCACCTCGGACACTTCCCCCCTCCAGGCCCAGCGCGCCCCCCCTGCCGGCCTGCCTCTTCCACCGAACCGGGCCAAGCCCATGGTGAGGCCACCTCCAGCACCCTCCCGTTATTTTTTTTGTTGTTGGGCCAGCCAGATTCGGCCTAGTATTTTTTTCCTTAACTACGATTTAATCAATTTCGAGGATTCTGATTCTGAAACACCCTCATACATCATGCATTTAATAACTCATTAACCATGCATCGGATTGAAATGATTTTAACATGTAAAGTGCTTAGTTTTTCATCTAGTTTCATAATATGCCATTTTCATCTATGTTAAAAATGTTTAACTTGCTGTTTATTTAAATTTGCATAAATGCCATGCTAAAATGATTTAATTCATAACTAAATAACTTAGTAGCTCGGTTTTAAATGTACGAATCCATAAATATGCACATGGGGATTTTCGGACTTGTTGTTAGTTGTTTCGGCCTCATTTAAACTTGCCTAGGTAGGTAGTTTTGTTATGCTTCACCTCTTGCCATGTTTAACAACATTTAATATTGATGAGTAGCATAAGCGAGTGAACTAAATACTTGAATGTGGTGTTTTGTCAATATGCAACTCGTTGCATATTGAGCTCCACTAATTTGTAGTGTTGTTTGTTTGCACTTTGCCATGCCATGCCTCATTAAACGGACATGCATCATATTTGTGCATGCATCATGCCATGATTATGCTTGTGTGTTTACCATGTTGTTTGCTTCTTTCCGGGTTGCTTCTCTCGTTAGCTTCGGTTTCGTTCCGGAGTTGTAAGGATTCGTTCGACTACGTCCGTTTGTCTTCTTCATGGACTCGCTCTTCTTCCTTGCGGGATTTCAGGCAAGATGACCGCTACCCTGGATCTCACTACTATCGTTTCTATGCTAGTTGCTTTGTTCTATCGCTATCTTTGCGCTACCTATTACTGTTTATCAAGCCATCCCATATTGCCATGAACCTCTAACCTTTGACACCTTTCCTATGCAAACCCTTGTTTGGCTATGTTACCGCTTTTGCTCAGCCCTCTTATAGCGTTGCTAGTTGCGGTGAAGTTGAAGATTGCTCCATGGTGGGCAGGGTTTATGTTGGGATATCACAATATCTTTTATATTATTAATGCATCTATATACGGTAAAGGGTGGAAGGCTCGGCCTTATGCAGTGTTTTGTTCCCTCTTGCCGCCCTAGTTTCCGTCATACGGTGTTATGTTCCCGGATTTTGCGTTCCTTACTGCGGTCGGGTGATTTATAGGACCCCCGACGGTTCGCTTTGAATAAAACTTGTCGGCAAGGCCCAACATTGACTTTTACCATTTGCCTCACCACCACCTATATTTCCCTTGGGAGTAATTAACCCAAGGGTCATCTTTATTACAGCCCCCGGCCAATGCTTGTCTAAGTGTTGGTCCAAACTAGAAACCCTTTGCGGCGCCCCTCGAAACTTGAGGTCTGGTTTTAGTTATGCGGATTGCTCATCCGGTGCGTGGCACGAGGCGAGATCTGTGCGGCTACTATCGGGATGTCGGACGCGGGAGGTCTTGCTGGTCTTGTTTTACCATTGTCGAAATGTCTTGATGTGCGGGATACCGAGTCGATCGGAGTGTCTCGGGTGAAGGTCTATTCGCCGATGATCGCGAGAGCTTGTCATGGGCTAAGTTGGGACACCCTGCGGTATAAACTTTCGAGAGTCGTGCCCGCGGTTATGTGGCAGATGGGAATTTGTTAATGTCGGTTGTAGATAACTTGACACGGATCCGAATTAAAGCGCATCAACGCGTGTGTAGCCGTGATGGTCTCTTCTTGGCGAGTCCGGGAAGTGAACACAGTTTGATGTTATGTTTGGCGTAAGTAGGTGTTGAGGATCACCTCTTGATCATTGCTAGTTGACGACCGTTCCTTTGTTTCTCTTCTCACTCTCATTTGCGTATGTTAGCCACCATATCATGCTTAGTCATTGCTGCAAACTCACCACTTTACCCTTCCTTTCCCATTAAGCTTTGCTAGTCTTGATACCCATGGTAATGGGATTCTTTGAGTCCTCGTGGCTCACGGATACTTCAAAACCAGTTTGCGGTGCCTATGTTACCCGGCGGTGGCGCATCCGAGCTCAAGGAGGAGCTCGATGAAGATCTTGTTCATTGTGTTGTTTCATTTAGTTGATCGATAGTGGAGCCCGGTTGGGGTCGATCGGGGACCTTTATGCATTTGGGGTTCTTCTTTTATTTTGGTTCCGTAGTCGGACCTTCATTGTATCTGGATGATGTAATGCTTTATTCATGTAATTGTGTGAAGTGGCGATTGTAAGCCAACTATGTATCTCTTTCCTTATGTATTACATGGGTTGTGTGAAGATTACCTCACTTGCGACATTGCTTTCAATGCGGTTATGCCTCTAAGTCGTGCCCGACACGTGGGAGATATAGCCGCATCGAGGTGTTCAAGTTGGTAATTAGAGCCTTCCCGACCTTAGGAGCCCCACTTCTTGATCGTTTTAGCGGCGAGTTGTGTCTAGAAAAATGTTTTGAGTCATTTAGGATTATATATATCGGAGAGTTAGGAATTCTTTTTACTCCTCGGTCCCTTAAATCGCTCTGGTGAGGTCTCCTGACGTAGAGTTTTGACTCTTCTCTTCTCAAATTTCACTAAAAAAAAATTTTAGGATCACGCGGGTATCTTAGAATCGTTCCGATGGTTTTATGATGACAACATTGTCTTGGTGCCTCCGTCGTGAGGGTTTTTCTTTTAGTGGAGGTGTCGGGGAGTTGAGCTCGAGGTGTTGTCGTCATAATTTTATCGTTGCAGTTCTGGAATACCTCAATTTAGTGCGCCGACATCGAAAATCTCTTTTATGCGAGTTGTTGGTGAGATAACCCGATAACCCGATCTTGAGGTGAGTGCGGGAGTATTGCCATGACTTCGTATAACGGATGCTTTTGAAGGTTGAGGTAAGCGATTTCGAAGGTTTCTTGGTTATGTGTTGACGGATGGATACTGACTGAATGTAGGGATTGTTAGTTTGGGTGAGATATATTGCTTCCCCTGTATCCCCAACACCAGATTGCATAACCAGAAAGTTTCGGGAGTTTATAGGTGGGAATTCAAGTAGCTCCTAGAATATCTTTTCCACAAATGCATGATATGGGATTGGGTAAATCTCTATCATATGTATTTGTTCCGGCTTATTCTGCAAGCCAAATCCTTTGTTTTGTTTTATTTGTGGTATTTGAGTTGCTTCAATGTCAAGTGTTGATTCCATACCTTTCCGAAATGGTGTTCTCATACTCCGATGTGAATACCAATCCTTCTCGACAATCGAGATTGTCATGTCAATCCTTTTCAACCGGCGTGTTTCTCTTCAAGTGGATCCGATCACTTCAACATCAGCAAGACCAATTATCATTTCTTCTCAACGGTGTGTGTTTCATGCGTCTCCAAGTTGCCTTTGTTTTTTCCCGCCCACCCACCCTTTTTCCTCAAGGACTAAGGTTTCTTTACCAAGTATCCTTTTATTTTTGTGAAGTTTCTCCATTCTTTTCCGTCAATGTTCTTACCCGGTGGTTCTCAAGAAGATGTTCTACTAGTTCGTCATTCCTCATTCCTTTTTCTTCTCCGGTGGATCCTATTCAAGCTTTCAGTGTTGATCATATACCTTTTTCCTCATTTCAGTGTCTTCTCATACCGGTGCACCTCATTATCATTCTACTTCTCGCTATTTGTTATTCGGTGCTCAAGATATCTCGAAGATTAGTGTTTCCACTCTGCATTCGTTCAAGCTCTTTGAGATTGGTATCTCATTCAAGTCATTTAATTCAACGGTGCAACCTCTCTTTAAAATCATTTCCAGCGGTGTTTTCTTTTGAGTGGGCCTAACCCACAGGTCTTTTCGAGGATCTTACGACTCTTCTAATTATTAGGAGCTATTCCCAAATTCATTTCCAAGTTTGACGTAAGAATGAATTTTCATCAGTCAAATGCTTTTCTCCAAGATCTTTCAAATTCTTTTCATAGTTGGCTCAACCTCTTCGCTTTTGATTCTTCCGGTGTGCCTCAATAATTCTTGGTGGTGTTTCTCGTTGTCATTCTCATCATTTGAAGACCGAAGAAGAGTTTCTCTTTAATCTTGCTCTATTCTCTTCAAGATTCATGGTTCTAGCTTGATGCCATCCTCTCATAATTGTTTTCGATTGTGAGAATTCTTTTCACCATCCGGAGCATTTCATGAGTTGTTTCCATTTCTTTCCTCCGAAGGCCATCATGTCATAATTCTTCATTCTCAGATTTGAGCTTTCATTCTCCAAATCTTACCAGTGAATCATTCTAATATCCTCTAATCAGTTCATGATCTCTTTGTTCTCATGTATCTAAATCACCTCAAATATCTTCATTCGTTTTCCAATTCTTCCCGGAGAATTGTGCCTTTGCTACTTTCATTCAATTCTTACGGTGGTTCGTTCAAGATTTCACTTCCTTCTTTATTATATCAATTCATTTGTTGCTCCAATCACACCGGTGGTTCCATCAATACCTTCTCAAGTTTTGATATATCTCTTTTAATCCTTTCTACGAGAATAAGTAATATGCCAAATCCGTTGCTTGTCATCAATTTAATTGGTGAAGGATAAGCATAACATAATTCTTATTCTTGTTCATCCAAGTGATTAATTCTTTATTCCGGAGGTCCTTTAAAATTCTTGGTTTCATTTGTTTCATCTTCTCTTTTTCCCGGAGTTCCAAGCTCTAATTATCACGGAGGTCCATCTAAATCATTGCAAGGATTCACCTTGTGTTTTCAATTTCTCTTTCTTTTCATTCCATTTGTTTACCGGAGTTCTTCATGGAGGTTCTACATGGTGGTTCGTCAAGGATTCTTTCATTCTTCAATTGTTCTTCAAGATTTCGCTCGAAGTTATGATCCGACAAGTTTTTTCTCAAAATTAAACAGGGTGCCCAACACTTGTTTTGTTTTGAGAAGCTCAAGTATTCTCCGTCTTGCATTCCAAAGTGCAATTCCTTCTATCTTATCTTTTGAGGTGGTGTTATGTCACTCTTGACAATTTCCTTCATGTTTCATGATTCATATTGTTGTCAAAAATGAGGTATTTTAAATCCATCAATCTCTTCATTGGAGTTATCTTGGGTTATATTTCACCTAAAGCTTTCCCTCAGGATTGTTGCTATTTATGGTGCTTATAAATGACCCAAGTTCTTCATTTGTCCTCCCGGTGAAATAAGTTTCTCGTCTCCTTGTTGATATCAATCCAATCATTTGTTTTCGTTGGTGGCATAAGCTCACCTCATAATTTTGAGATGTTTTCATAAGCCCGCCACAAGCTTGTGCTTCTCGTTGTTGATTTAACAACAACTCCGTTCGATTCTTCTTTGCAAGGGTGCTTTCCAAGATCATTTGTGGCAGAAGTTGTCATTTTCTTCTCCGTCCCTTTATCCCAACGGTCTAGCTTCTATTCTTTCGTTCCGGAGGCATTGTGATGTGGTGCTCTTCACCCATCACCTCGTTTTGTCAAGATCATGTTATTTTCTTAACCGGAGTGTTGTGTTCTCATTCAAGTTCTTTCATTTTATCAAGTTTTGCCTCTCTTTTCAGCGGGTGTTGTCGAAATCCTTCTTACCCATTGTGCCATTCTTTCAATAGTTCGGAGGCGGTGTGTTGTTGATTTCTTCAAGTATCATCCCATCTTATCAAGTTCATGTTCTATTCCTTCCATGTTCAAGCGGTCTTTGCCCGAATTCTTCCTCTCTCATCTTGTTTTAACCGGAGTGGTTTCAAATTCTATCCTGTCCATCAAACTCTTGATTCATGTCTTTGCAACCTTCAAATTCTCGTAATACTCCTTGTTCATCTTTTCTAACGGATTGTTTGCAATCTTCGTCATCTCCGTTATTTTGTTTCTTTCAATGTGTTCAACCTCTCAAGGTTCGTGGTTTCACTCGTTCGTCAAAGAAGCAACTTAGTTTACCTCTTCTCTTCCTCTTCCGTTTCCCTCCGGTGCCATCCTAGATCTCGGGACGAGATCCTCTCGTAGTGGTGGAGTGTTGTAACGCCCCGGATACAACTTTCCATATTCGTAACTCCAACTCCTGCCTTTTCCGGAGATGCGATATGTTATTTCCTCCATGGTTGGGTTTTGTCTGTTGTTTTGCATTTTGTTCATGTCATGCATTTCATCATCGCATCATTCGCATTGCATCGGCATCGTTTTTCATAAAACTTGCATTCGCTCGTAGTTGCCGCTTCCCCCCCCCCCCCTTGCCTTCGTTGACCGATCCGAGTCTAACCGGGTTTTCCATTCCCTCTTGCCAAACCATCTAACCTCTCTCGAGACCCCCTCGTAATATGCGTCAAAACTCCCCGAACCCGACCAGAGCGGTCATCACCGTTGGGTCCGGATCATCCCCTAACGTCTATAAAACATCTCCGTTTTCTTATTTGGACTCCCTAGCTATTTTTTTCGCGACCGTCCGTTTCCGATCCGAGGGACCGAGATAGCCCCTAACCTAATCTGGTGCTATATATATATATATATCTGACCAATCCCTAATTTCTAGGGATTCCTAGCCGCCGCCGCCACTCTCTCCAAAATCCTCTCGGGATCCTCCCTGGTCCAAATCCCCCCTCGTTCAACACCAGCCAACCCAAATCCATCCCCTCCTCGATCCACCTCTCTGCCCGAGCCCCCTGCCTCGGCCTCGCGACCCCGCGTCGCTCCGGCGACCAAGACCGTCGGCGACCTCGACACCCAGGCCAGCCCCGCGCCGCCCCATCTCTCCATCCTCCCTCCCGATCTCTCTCTCGTCTCACCCTCTCTCTCTTCACAGGGAACGAGCGGGAGACGCCATGGCCGCCCGCGGAAGCTCCGTCGTCGCCGGGATCAAGTTCTTCGGCCTCGGACCCGACCTCTTCAGCCTCCTCGCAACCCGCCGGTGACCGGAACCACGCCAGCCGCAACCATCCTTGCGTCGCCGTCGGCTGCAAGCAGCAGCTCCACCGGAGCCCCCTCTGCCGCCCTTCCGCCGCCCTGCCAAGTCCATGGAGCCGTCACAGACGTCGTCGCGCAGCCTTGCCTCCGTTCCCGCAGCCCCGCGCCGGTCGGCAGCAGCAGGTCGCCGACCCTTCCTCTCTGTCCTCCGGTCCTCCTCTATTTTCCTCTCTCTCAAACGCTCTCGATCTCTCTCTGTAACAGCATCGGCGCCGCCATCTTCTTCCCAGAGGGCCTCGACGAGAGCCTCGCCTGCGCCCCTCTGTCTCGTCGGCTCGATCTGCTGCCTTGTGCTGCCGCTTAAGCCAGCTCGCCGCGCATCCTGCTTCCTCTGCACGGAGGCAGCGCCCGCCCGCGTTGACCGCTCACTCGTCCTGCTGCGTGGGCTGCCTCGTCCAGCGCCCCAGCCCGGCTCGGCCACTTCCCCCCTCCGGGCCAGTAGCGCCCCCTGTGGCTGCCTCTTCCACCGAACAGGCCAAGCCCATGGTGAGGCCACCTCCAGCGCCCTCCCGTTATTTTTTTTGTTGTTGGGCCAGCCAGATTCGGCCTAGTATTTTTTTTTCTTAACTGCAATTTAATCAATTTCTAGGGATTTACAGATTTGCAGAAACACCCTCATACATCATGCATTTAATAACTCATTAACCATGCATCGGATTGAAATGATTTTAACATGTAAAGTGCTTAGTTTTTCATCTAGTTTCATAATATGCCATTTCCATCTATGTTAAAAATGTTTAACTTGTTGTTTATTTAAATTTGCATAACTGCCATGCTAAAATGATTTAATTCATAACTAAATAACCGTAGCTCGGTTTTAAATGTACTTTATATATATTTGGGGTGGAAAAAATGCCTAGATTAACATGGTCCACTTTATTTTCCTGTTTAACAACATTAAAATATGTTTTAGGGCAGAACAGTACCGAATCCATAAATATGCACATGGGGATTTTCCGGACTTGTTGTTCGTTGTTTCCGGCCTCATTTAAACTTGCCTAGGTAGGTAGTTTTGTTATGCTTCACCTCTTGCCATGTTTAACAACATTTAATATTGATGAGTAGCATAAACGAGAGTGAACTAAATACTTGAATGTGGTGTTTTGTCAATATGCAACTCGTTGCATATTGAGCTCCACTTAATTTGTAGTGTTGTTTGTTTGCACTTTGCCATGCCATGCCTCATTAAACCGGACATGCTCATATTTGTCTGTGCATCATGCCATGATTATGCTTGTGTGTTTACCATGTTGTTTGCTTCTTTCCGGGTTGCTTCTCTCGTTAGCTTCGGTTTCGTTCCGGAGTTGTAAGGATTCGTTCGACTACGTCCGTTTGTCTTCTTCATGGACTCGCTCTTCTTCCTTGCGGGATTTCAGGCAAGATGACCGCTACCCTGGATCTCACTACTATCGTTTCTATGCTAGTTGCTTCGTTCTATCGCTATGCTGCGCTACCTATTACCTGTTTATCAAGCCATCCCATATTGCCACGAACCTCTAACCTTTGAAACCTTTCCTATGCAAACCACTGTTTGGCTATGTTACCGCTTTTGCTCAGCCCCTCTTATAGCGTTGCTAGCTGCGAGTGAAGTTGAAGATTGCTCCATGGTGGGCAGGGTTTATGTTGGGATATCACAATATCGTTTATATTATTAATGCATCTATATACTTGGTAAAGGGTGGAAGGCTCGGCCTTATGCAGTGTTTTGTTCCACTCTTGCCGCCCTAGTTTCCGTCATACCGGTGTTATGTTCCCGGATTTTGCGTTCCTTCTGCGGTCGAGTGATTTATGGGACCCCCGACGGTTCGCTTTGAATAAAACTTGTCCAGCAAGGCCCAACATTGACTTTTACCATTTGCCTCACCACCACCTATATTTCCCTTGGGAGTAATTAACCCAAGGGTCATCTTTATTACAGCCCCCCCGGGCCAATGCTTGTCTAAGTGTTGGTCCAAACTAGAAACCCTTTGGCGCCCCCTCGGAAACTTGAGGTCTGGTTTTAGTTATGCGGATTGCTCATCCGGTCGTGGCACGAGGCGAGATCTGGCGGCTACTATCGGGATGTCGGCGCGCGGGAGGTCTTGCTGGTCTTGTTTTACCATTGTCGAAATGTCTTGATGTGCGGGATACCGAGTCGATCGGAGTGTCTCGGGTGAAGGTCTATTCGCCGATGATCGCGAGAGCTTGTCATGGGATAAGTTGGGACACCCTGCAGGTATAAACTTTTCGAGAGCCGTGCCCGCGGTTATGTGGCAGATGGGAATTTGTTAATGTCGGTTGTAGATAACTTGACACGAGATCCGAATTAAAACGCATCAACGCGTGTGTAGCGTGATGGTCTCTTCTCGGTGAGTCCGGAAGTGAACACGGTTTCGATGTTATGTTTGGCGTAAGTAGGTGTTGGGATCACCTCTTGATCATTGCTAGTTGACGACCGTTCCTTTGTTTCTCTTCTCGCTCTCATTTGCGTATGTTAGCCACCATATCATGCTTAGTCGCTGCTGCAAACTCACCACTTTACCCCTTCCTTTCCCATTAAGCTTTGCTAGTCTTGATACCCATGGTAATGGGATTCTTTGAGTCCTCGTGGCTCACGGATACTTCAAAACCAGTTTGCGGTGCCTATGTTACCCGGCGGTGGCGCATCCGAGCTCAAGGAGGAGCTCGATGAAGATCTTGTTCATTGTGTTGTTTCGTTTCAGTTGATCAATAGTGGAGCCTAGTTGGGGTCGATCGGGGACCTTTGTCGCATTTGGGGTTCTTCTTTTATTTTGGTTCCGTAGTCGGACCTTGATTGTATCTGGATGATGTAATGCTTTATTCATGTAATTGTGTGAAGTGGCGATTGTAAGCCAACTATGTATCTCTTTCCCTTATGTATTACATGGGTTGTGTGAAGATTACCTCACTTGCGACATTGCTTTCAATGCGGTTATGCCTCTAAGTCGTGCTTCGACATGTGGGAGATATAGCCGCATCGAGGGTGTTTCAATTGATCTCCATCTTCGGGGCTCCATGATCATCTTGTCACCGGCTTAACACCATGATCTCCATCATCATGATCTCCATCATCGTGTCTTCATGAAGTTGTCACGCCAACGACTACTTCTACTTCTATGGCTAACGCGTTTAGCAATAAAGTAAAGTAGTTTACATGGCGTTCTTCAATGACACGCAGGTCATACAAAAAATAAAGACAACTCCTATGGCTCTGCGGTTGTCATACTCATCGACATGCAAGTCGTGAATCCTATTACAAGAACATGATCTCATACATCACAATTCATCATTCATCACAACTTCGGCCATATCACATCACATGATCAATCGCTGCAAAAACAAGTTAGGCGTCTTCTAATTGTTGTTGCATCTTTTCGATGGCTGCAATTGGGTTCTAGCAAGAACGTTTTCTTACCTCGAATAACCACAGCGTGATTTTGTCAACTTCTCTTTACCCTTCATAAGGGCCCTTTTCATCGAATCCGCTCCAACTAAAGTGGGAGAGCAGACACCCGCCAGACCACCTTATGCAACTAGTGCATGTCAATCGGTGGAACCGGTCTCACGTAAGCGTCGTGTAAGGTTGGTCGGGCGCTTCATCCCACAATACCGTTGAAGCAAGAAAAGACTAGTAGAGGCAAGTAAGTTGACAAGATCACGCCCACAACAAAATTGTGTTCTACTCGTGCATTAGAGAACTACGCATAGACCTAGCTCGATACCCTTTGTTGGGGAGCGTTGCGGAAATTAAAAATTTTCCTACGGTTTCACCAAGATCCATCTATGAGTTCATCTAAGCAGCGAGTCATGGGAGAGTTTGCATCTACATACCACTTGTAGATCGCGTGCGGAAGCTTGCAAGGGGTGGTGATGATGGAGTCGTACTCGGCGTGATTGAATCACCGATGTCCAAGTGCTGAGCGGACAGCACCTCCGCGTTCAACACACGTGCGGGGACGGGAGGCGTCTCCTCCTTCTTGATCCATCAAGGGA
Source organism: Aegilops speltoides (assembly GCA_021437245.1). Taxonomy (NCBI): domain Eukaryota; kingdom Viridiplantae; phylum Streptophyta; class Magnoliopsida; order Poales; family Poaceae; genus Aegilops; species Aegilops speltoides. The sequence goes on from JAHHZJ010000854.1 coordinate 53,866, forward strand.
AGGAGAGGTTGAGAAGCTTCGCTCAAGCAGCAGACGAAGGCGTGGTGGTGTTGGTGCAGCGATACTCAGCAGGCCGTAGCGCTTACGGAGGAGGAGAGGTGTTGGGAGGGAGGGCTGCGCCTTGGAGATGGGTACATCAGCCTCCCCCACCCCTCTATTTATAGGGAAGGGGCAGGCGACCCTCTAGATGGGATCTAGGGGCGGCCGGGAGGAGGCTTGCCCCCAAGCAGGCGCCCCTCAGGTTTCCCAACCCTAGGCGCATGGGCCCAAGGTGGGGGGCGCACCCAGCCCTCCAGGGGCTGGCTCCCTTTGCTTTGCAGCCCATGTGGCCCTCCGGGAGGGGTGGCCCCTCCCGGTGGACCCCCGGAACCCCTCCGATGGTCCCGGTACATTACCGATAGACCCCCGAAACTTTCCGGTGTCCGTATGACAACTTCCCATATATAAAACTTCACCTCCGGACCATTAGGAACTCCTCGTGACGTCGGGATCTCATCAGGGACTCGAACAACATTCGGTAGTCACATACTAGTCTTCCTAATAACCCTAGCATCATCGAAACTTAAGTGTGTAGACCCTACGGGTTAGGGAGACCTTGAGACATGACCGAGGCGACTCTCGGGCAATAACCAATAGCGGGATCTGGATACCCATGTTGGCTCCCACATGCTCCTCGATGATTTCATCGGTTGAACCACGATATCGAGATTCGATCAAAACCCATATACAATTCCTTTGTCAATCGATGCGTTACTTGCGAGACTTCGATCGTCGGTATCCCAATACCTTGTTCGGTCTCGTTACGGCAAGTCACTTTACTCGCATCCGTAATGCATTATCCGTGGCCAACACCTTGGTCACCTTGAGCTCATTATGATGATGCATTACCGAGTGGGCAGAGATACCTCTCCGTCATGCGGAGTGACAAATCGATCTCGATCCGTGTCAACCAACAGATACTTTCGGAGATACCTGTAATGCACCTTTATAGTCACCCGGTTATGTTGTGACGTTTGATACACCAAAGGCACTCCTCACGGTATTCGGGAGTTACGATCTCATGGTGAAGGAAGAGATACTTGACATTGGCAAAGCTCTAGCGAGACGAACTACGATCTTTATGCTATGCTTAGGATTGGGTCTTGTCCATCACATCATTCTCCTAATGATGTGATCCGTTATCAACGACATCCAATGTCCATAGTCAGAAACCATGACTATCTGTTGATCTGTGAGCTAGTCAACTAGAGGCTTCACTAGGGACATATTGTGGTCTATGTGTTCACACGTTGAGGAGTCTGGACTAGGGGTGTCCGGATAGCGGACTATCGATATCCGCCGGACTCCCGGACTACGAAGATAGAAGATTGAAGACTCGGCTCGTGTCAGGAAGGTACTTTACTTGGCGTGGAAGGCAAGCTTGCAATCTGAGATATGTAGATCTCCTACCATTGTAACCGACTCTGTGTAACCCTAGCCTCTCCGGTGTCTATATAAACCGGAGGGCTTTAGTCCGTAGGACACAACATTACATCTCATTAATCATACCATAGGCTAGCTTCTAGGGTTTAGCCTCATTGATCTCGTGGTAGATCTACTCTTGTACTACCCATATCATCAATATTAATCAAGCGGGGCGTAGGGTATTACCTCCATCGAGAGGGCACGAACACAGGTAAAAACATTGTGTCCCTCGTCTCCTGTTACCATCCGCCTAGGCGCACAATTGGGACCCCCTACCGAGATCCGCGGGTTTTGACACCGACATTGGTGCTTTCATTGAGAGTTCCTCGTATGCGTCACCGATAGGCTCGATGGCTTCTTCGACCTTCAACGCTGTCGAGGTGAGACTTTTCTCCCGGACAGATCTTCGTGATTCGCGGCTTTGCTGCGGGCAACTCTCTTGGCCATCTGGAGCAGATTAAGCTCGCGCCTGGCGTCGAGTCGATTCGGAAGCCTAAACTTCACGGCCGATGACCGCGGAGACTTGATCTTGACGGACTCGAGCCCTGACCAGCAGCGCCGCCCTGCGGCGATGGGCATGATCTGGCTCTGCCGCACGGACGGTGCTTTGGTGGCGCGCGAATCCGCCCGGCTACTTGCGGAGCCGATTGCCCATGGCGAGGTCGGTGGATAAGCGCGCCCGGGGCTTCAACATCTATGGCGATGGGCGAATACCGATTTTGTCCCTTGCGAAACTTCGTGATCCCGAGGCGCGGACTCCACGCGGACTCCGAGCCTCCGCGCCCCGCCAATTAAGCAGATTAGGCGCGGTTATGGAATTCACCGCCGCGGACATCTTTCAACACTTTCGCCTTTCGGCGATATCCTGAATTCCACAAGCATCTCTCGCTATCGGAGAATCTGGCGGACTATGGCAGGGCGGTTGGAGTTCGGACGGCGAAGAAATTGAGCCCACCCACCACCCACTTTGTAGCCACTGTCGAGGATCTAACCGACATGCTAGACTACGACTCGAGGACATCGGCGCTATGGGCGATGGCGCGGAGAGCGATCGAGACCAGCGCCCACGGGACCTTTGGAAGGCCACCTCGTCATCTGACGTCTACATGGTGGATACCCCAAAGGAAGGGATGGCGAGAAAGCAGCGGAGGAAGATTCTTTGAAGAAGCAGCCTAAGCGCCCGGCGTCGTGGCGCCGCTCTAAATCCGCCACAACAAGAATGGAGAATCCGGCACGGAGACAATAACACTCCGGAGATTGCGAAGGCGATCCCCTCTGCAAGACTCAGCGCGGGAGGGCCGAAGCAAGCCCTCACGATAGGGCGGCGAGCGAAGGGTTGAGGATGATAACTATATGCCTCCCTCCGAAGGCGAAGCGAGCCTCAATGATGATGAATTCGTCATACCCGAGGATCCCGTCAAACAAGAGCGCTTCGGGCGCGGGCTCATAACCACGGCAAATAGCCTAAAGAAAAGCGGCAACGACTTCAAGCTGATCAAGATCTGCTAGCCGATCGATGGACCGAGGTCCTCGCGGCGAAGAGTATAAACACGAACTCCCTCGAAAAGTTACCCAAGATGCAAGCTGCTCCCGATTAGAGGAGGAAGCATACATACCTTTATCACCAGGTATGCGACACGGTGACCGACCGCCCGTGGTCGCGACGAGAGAGGCATTCAAGGCCCAGCCAAGACCGTACCCGACATCGATCCGAGTCTGAAGCCAAAAGGGAGCGCGCGGACTTGCGAGACATCGTGGAGGACAAAGCAAGGCAATCCAGATCCATCTACGGATCACGTGGGCGCCCTCGACCCACAGCGAATACCGTCGCGCCGGACATAACGCCGGCGGGCGAACACAGCGACGGCGCTCCCTCGAGCTGCGTCACGATATTGCTCAATACAGGCGCCGCACACCGTTATGCTTCGCGATGAAGTAATGGATCATCGGATCCCGAAGGGTTCAAACCCGTGAACATCGAATCCTACGATGGTACAGCAGACCCGCGGTGTGGATCAAGATTATCTCCTCCACATCCATATGGCCCTTGGCGATGATCTGCGCCATCAAATATCTCCCACTCAAGCTTAAAGGACCAGCTCGGCATTGGCTTAACAGCCTGCCCTTGAGTCGATTGGGTGTTGGGAAGACACGGAGGCGCGTTCTTGATAACTTCCAAGGTACATATGCGACCACGAGCGCCGATGACCTAAGCCACATTATTCAGCAGCAGACGAATCGGACGAGCAGTTACGGGCGCGGTTCTTGACGAAGAAAAATCAAATCGTCGATTGTTCGGATCACGGAGGCCCTCGCAGCCTTCAAACACAACATCCGGGACGAATGGCTAGCCCAGCACAGGGGCGGGAGAAGCGAAATCCATGGCGGCCCTCACATCATTAATGACCGCTTTTGCGCGGAGAGGATAGTAGCTAGCCGTAGCAATAATCTCATAAAAATTCGGCAGCCGGACTCCAAGGACAATCACGGCAGGTCACGTCGAATCAAAACAAGCGTCGTACTAATGGCGGCGACAAAGAGGATCTGGCGGTCAATGCGGATTCGAGGCTCAAACCGGTCAGCGGAAGAAGCCATTTAAAGAACAACTCGGGCCCGTCAATCTGGACGAGAATACTCGACCGCTCATGCGGATACATGGCACCCCGAAAAGCCAGCTAATCACACCAATAGAGATTGTTGGGTGTTGAGCGGTAGCAAGTTAATTGCGAACACAATGACAAGGGGCTAAATAGCGGCGGCGAAGAAGAGACACGGCCGCCGAACAACAGAGGGCGAAGGGTTTCCCCATAAGTGCAGACGGTGAATATGATTCTGCGACCCATATACCCAAGAGGAGAGGAAGCGCGCACTCACGGGGCGTCTATGCGATGGAGCGATCGCCCGAAGTTCAATCCATGGTCCTCTGTCCGATCACTTTCGATCGGCGAGACCATCCGACTAGCAAGCGCCATGGCGGATTCGCGCGTGGTCCTAGACCCAATCGTCGATGGATTTCACCTCACAAGAGTCGATGGGCGGCGGCGGCGACTGAACCTGCTTTATCGGGACCACGGTCGCCAAAATGGGCATAGACCCATCGAGGATCAAACCTACTAAGACAACCTTTAAAGGTGTCATCCGAGTGGAAGCCAAGCTATGCGAGCTCTGTCACCTGGAAGTGGTCTTGGATCCCGGATAATTTCGAAGCGAAGAGTTAATCTTGATATAGTCCCGTTCGTGGCGGCTATCATGCCTGCTCGGACGTGCAGCGTTGCAAAATTCAGCGGTGCCGCATTATGCATACCTAAAGCTCAAGATGCGGGCCCTCGTGGAGTCATTACGGTCAATGGGAATACGGGCGCTCCCTCGACGGAGGAACATCTGGCTCTCGCGGCGGAAATCTGAGCAGCCTTCTCACGGCAATTCTCTAGTCCGGCAACTAAAAAGCGGACACATTAAAAGCGCCCGAGCAACAACAACCAAGACCACTGGCGCGATCGAGCGCGTGTAGCGGTCGGCCCCAACCCCATACGCATGATCACTAGAATAACACTCGCGTACATCATTACGCTTTGGAGATACCATGGGCGTGGGGAGGGTTTAACCACAAGGACCAAGAGTGCGGCTCAACCACACAAGGGGCTCATCGTCGCCCCCTTGGCTTTGTTTTTATCTTTTCTTCTTTTGCATACGGGACTCCATTAACGGAAGCCTGTCCGACGGCGAACAGCGAATTCAAGATACAACGATCGGGGATTAAAGAAGGCTGCGACGAACACTCGAGGTGGTCTCCGTTCACGAGCATTGAATTTAATTACATACACCAAGTCTGCAGCTTATCCCTGGAGGGGGACATGTTAATTTAGTCCAAACACCTTGCTTACCGCACTATTTGTATCGATCCGCTTTATTAGCAGACCTTCTTTCATAAATAACGCAGCACTCCCTTTTGCAAGTTTATTACCTTTTATGGCAATTCGTTATCCTTTACAAATGTTCACTATATGACATATTGCACCCGTATACTTTAGTGCGGCCGAATACACCAGGGCTTCATTTCCCCACATTACGGTGTGATTAAGTCCGAACACTTTCACAAGTCGGCACCCGAACTTATAGCATTATATGAATCAGCTCGAATCATGTCTTGGGTCAATAGTTGGGTTTGCGGCTCCTATGTTTTGGTACCTTACGTTCCGTTCCGTCGGCTAAGGTAGCACTAGGAGAACCACTGCGATTGCGCCCGGTTGAGCAGGTTAACGCCTCGATGGAAAGCTAAAACCGGCGGCATGATAAGGCGAGGCTGATCGCTGTTCGAGAGGTCTTTTGGGTCCCTAAAGACTCATGCCGCTTGGCGAAATTCGGATGATGTCCAAGCGAAGGCGTGGATAAGCGCCCGGATTGGTCTTCGAATACCGAGGGCTTCACGAAATTTAAAATTATAGAATTCTATGGCTAAGTGAGAGTGTTCAAGCATTATAAGTCCGGTCGCCTTGTTACGTCGTGTTGGCGCCTCCTAGATGGACCCAAAGATGGGAACAATAGTGCTCAAGTTCATCACTTGAACACCCGGCACTTTCGTGGCTTGAAATTTGAAGCCAACGACTTGCCATCTCTCGGATTTAACAAGCGGCCGCCTGAAGGTAATATTTTAAATTCAATAAGCGTTGTTCATGGCGCAAATAAGCGAAGTTTTGGCGCCAGGATAAACACACGGCGAGTTCACTCAAGGATTACATTAAGGGGCACTCATCCGCGATATCGCGGGCTCCCTTGAGACAACTTTATAATATCGCTCCGGCGTATGGTGCTCCTTGCCGGCGGCGGGATCCGTGAAGCTTCTCGAACCAGCTTGCCCCATTGCACCTTTATGCGGGCAAGGGCTCGACGGCGCCTTCAATGCGGCGGATCGCTTGATCACATCCAGCCTCGGGCGCGCATCAACTAGCCGCCGCACTAGGCCAAAGTAGCTGCCGAGCATAGCCTGCCGAACCTGGCCGGACTGTGAGGCCCTTCATGGCCTCCTCGGCTACCTTGTGGAGTTCGACCAGCTGCAATTTGGTCGCAGAAAGCACCGGATAGCGGCCTCGGCGTCTTGAGACGAAGACCTTCTCCGTTGAGCTCCCTCCTCGCCACGATAGAACGCGGCGGCATCGGGCGCACTCTGGCAGATCTGCAAATGCCCGGAGAGCTCGGTTCGGGTAACTATCCGTAATTTACATTAACATGCTTTCTCTGCAAACGCCTTACCGCTGCTATCTTCCTCATGTCCTCTATTTCCATATGGGCCCTCTGGGCCTCGGCCTTAGCGGACTCGGCCCTATCGAGAAGCGAGAGGCAAGCTCGGACTCTCGAGTCTTGGAGTCACGCTCCAAACTCTCATGCTTTTTCATGACAGCCTGGAGCTCTTGCCGAACTTCCGCCACCAGCGCCGATTGCTTTTCTCGCTCAGTCCGTTCGTGGCGCATTGCGTTCGACCCACGGACACGGCATCCTTCAGAGGCTGCCACCTCGTTAGTGGCCCTGCGCCCTTTATATTATCCTTGTTAATCTTGTTTGCAACCAAAACCCTTTTACGTAAGGTGCATATTTAAAGTGGTGTTATTCACCTTCTTTTTCCTTGAGGTGCCTCTTGGCATGGCGAGCTCTTGCTCCGACCGCTCAAGGTCCTTCTTGACGCCTCGACCTCCATTGTTAATCTGGCGAGGTCAACAGCAAGCCTGCAAACCCATATTGACATATTTTAGAAACCTGCGTATATCTTGTTAAAGATCCTTAGTCGGCTTTTCTTTCCGAACACCGGACTAAGCATCGAGAACTCTTGTCTATCTTGGTATTATATTACTTAATTTTAACCTTCTTACCTCAAAGCTTTGTTAGAAGGCTGTTGCGAGCTTCGGTCAGCCCGCCCTTGGCGGCTGGACCTTCTCAATCACCGCACTCATGAGAGTGCGGTGTTCTTCGATGGGCGCCTTTGGCGCCTCCGGCAGGTGTCCGGTGCCTCGGTTGGGCCGGAGGCGCGCGGCGTCGCGATCTGCCCCTCTTCGAGGGCTGCTTGCCGGACCACTGGAACCGCTCACGGGTTCGGAGTAGAGTCGGCACAAAGTCCGAGGCTGCGGCGGCGCCTCCGGAGCCTCCTCTGGCGCATCCCCACAGCAGGATTCCGCCTCGTCGTCCTCGGCGGCGTGGGGTAGAAAGCGATCGGGATGGAATTTACATCCGGCGGCGCCAACGACCCGCTCATCGAGTCGGGAAAGTCGTCACCGGCGGACTAAGGAAACAATGCGGCATTAGAAGGACCTTTGCGTGACATACTATATCGGCATATGAATGATCCGGATACTTACGATCTTGCGGGGACGCGGGCCCTCGGAGGCCACTCTTCCTCGCCAACAACGATGTTGGCGAAACTATCCGGGGGATAGTTCTCCCCCTCTTGGACCCTTCGGCCGCCCCGATTAGGGAGGCCTTCCTCTTCTTCTCTCCCTCCTCCGGGAGAGAGTACCCCTCCTCCTCCTCGTCGTCTTCAGGGGAGGAGTCCTCGTCGTCGTCGTCAGACACTTGATTGCGGGAACTCTTTCGAGTCCCCGCGGCCACCTTCTTGGCCTTCTTCTCCGGCACCACGTGCGGTGCGGAACCCAGCAACCTGCTAAATGGGCGTCCCTTGGTTCTTCGGCATGGGGCCGGATGATAAGCAGCTCGGCCTTCTCCATCCATTCTGTCAAAGGAAGAGGCAGATTAAAAACCTCGCTAGAGTCAATCTAATTACTACAAGTGTCCGTAATGGGGTTGAATCACTTACCCGTCGATGGAGGCTAAAAGCTGAATCCGCGGTCTTTGGTGGCGGATCTTGGCGCATCGGCGCTCTTGAACAGCACCCTCAAGCACCTTAAATGCGTTGTATCGAAGAGCCCGCTTAACGTCTGGTGCTGTTCGGATTAAACTCCACAGTTAAATGCCCTCTCTTGGCATGGGAGAATCCGCCGGAGGAGCATGACTGGACCACGTCGGCGAGCTGGAGCCCATTGCTCACCGGCTTCTTGATGCAGAGTTGAAGTCCGTCACCTCCACGGGTAACCTTTGCAAGCCCTTCTATTTCGGGAGGTGAGCTGCGTAGGGATTCGAGATCTAAATTCGGGGCCGCCGCCCATGCGAACTTGCGCGGCTCGGTGATATAGAACCACCCGATTGCCACCCCTTGGCGGAGTCCACGAAGGTCCCTTCTAGCCAAGGGGCGTTGGGCGGCTGCCCAACATAAGCGCCTCCGCATTCGCTTGCGTCCCTTCACAACCTTGACAGCGTTGAAGGTCTTGAGCCCTGAGGCGAAGTGGGGCGAGATGCGAGAAAGGCCTCGCACCACGACGATAAGCGCCAAGATGTTGAGGGCGAAATTGGTGCGGATCGTGGAAATCGGGCCGTAGTAGAACATGATCCCCGGACGAATGGATGGGCGGAAAGCCCGATCCAGCGGAGGAAGTGGGAAGGAAAACAACCTCTCGTGAGGTCTGGGGTGAGAGCAGCTGCCCGCGTCGAGGCGGCCGATCGCGATGTCTCCGGAAAGGTATCGGCGTCGTGCAGCTTGGTGATGTCCTCCTCCTTGGCGGTGGAGGCCATCCACTTGCCTCCCCCTCCGGACATGTTGAAGAAGGGTCGGCGGAATCTGTGAGCTTGGCGTTGGAGCTTGGGTTCGCGAGGATGGATGAGCAAAGGAGGAAGAAGGCGTGGGTGAGAAGGTAAATCCTTATCCCTTATATCTGGCGGACAAAACTATCGTCCCTCACCGGCTGATAAAACTTCGCTTATCTCCCAAGCGCCACCATCCATGGCGCGGTTGGGTTACTACGCGCGTATTGATGAGAATCCGGAAAAAGGGAACACGATCCGCCTTGACGGGGCGTGCCAAAGAAACCGCTTCGCTAAGCGCGCGAAGCGGTATTGTAATTCAAACAAGGGCTTGGTGCGGTGTGATGCCATGCCGCATAATCGTCGTGATTGGATCGGTGTATATGTTTTATTCTCTACGTTTGGAATGTGGAAATTATTTTGCGAGCGGACACTATCACGGTGTTCATTATCTTCTCCGGATTATTCAAGGGAGGAACCCGCCTTGCAATGCGAACATTATACCGCCGGACTTATCGTCATTGAAGACTGGTTCGAGGGCTCTTGAGGAGTCTGGACTAGGGGTGTCGATGGCGGACTATCGATATCCGCCGGACTCCCGGACTACGAAGATAGAAGATTGAAGACTTGGCTCGTGTCGGAAGGTACTTTACTTGGCGTGGAAGGCAAGCTTGGCAATCTGGATATGTAGATCTCCTACCATTGTAACCAACTCTGTGTAACCCTAGCCTCTCGGTGTCTATATAAACCGGAGGGCTTTAGTCCGTGAGGACACAACATTACATCTCAATAATCATACCATAGGCTAGCTTCTAGGGTTTAGCCTCATTGATCTCGTGGTAGATCTACTCTTGTACTACCCATATCATCAATATTAATCAAGCGGGGACATAGGGTATTACCTCCATCGAGAGGGCTGAACACAGGTAAAAACATTGTGTCCCTCGTCTCTGTTACCATCCGCCTAGGCACACAGTTCGGGACCGCCTACCCGAGATCCGCCGGTTTTGACACCGACACACGTGTATTACGATTTCCGGATAATACAGTTATAGCATGAACAAAAAGACAATTATCATGAACAATGAAATATAATAATACTTTTATTATTGCCTCTAGGGCATATTTCCAACAATATCTGACATCCACTACCGGACTCGCGGTCTATGCCTATGGCCACGGGCCGTCGGCATAGATCTATGCCTACAGCTGCCGTCGGCATAGACCCGTCGGCGTAGATGTCGTCAGCGTAGTCTTGTCAGACCGTCGGCATAGTATAGCCGTCGGCATAGGGGCCTATGCCGACGGCCTGGCGTCAGCCGTCGGCATAGTATAGCCGCCGGCAATGTTTTTGTCTAACGGCAGCGGACGGCGCCGTCAAAAGCACGAACGAATCATGCAATGCCACGTGGCAGATGTATGCCGACGGCAAAAGCCGTCGGCATATCTCTGCCACATGGCAACCCATGGTGCTCCTGGTGGCAGGGCTATGCCTACGGCAAAGCCGTCGGCATAGATTCATCTATGCCGACGGCTTTGCCGTAGGCATAGCGCTGCCATGTAAATCTCTGGTTACTCACAGGCTTATACATGCAAGCGGCTTTGCGTGAGGCATAGTTTTTATATTTATTTTTCCTGTTTTCTCTTTTCCAATTCATTTGACAGCATTTCAAAACAGAACAATATGAAATTATGCAGAAATATGACAGTTCATCATCTAAACATACTCAAGTTCACCATCATCATCTAAACATACTCAAGTTCATCACATCATCCTAAGATCATCATCGACTCAAGTTCATGAACATAAAAGTAGTGCAAGACATGAAACATCATAAAAGTAGGAATATGAAAGGCATGGCACGACGGCCACATGCACGGAATCATCAAGCAAGACCACCTCCGCCAAAACCACCACCACCTCCGCCAAAACCACCACCACCTCCGCCAAAACCGCCATCGCGACCACCACCACTCTGCCAGATCGGAGTGATTGGGGTCAACGGAGCAGGAGTCGACCCACCGGTCCCCTACATGTTTCAGAAAAGATTTTAATGGTAAATATGATATGATAGTGTTGAATGAACGAGAACTAGTTTGTCAGTAGTTAGGCAAATGTACTAACTGGACCATCATCGCCTAGTGCCACCCATTCATCGAGCGTGGGCACGTGTGGGGGTTCTCCAGCGGTGGTGGGGGGTCCCATTTGTGGTGGATCCGTGCGGTTACTCCAAGGCGCCAACATAGCACTGAATGTTAGTTAAACAAGCAAACTAGATGATCGGAAGGAATGAAAGTGCAAAAATTTAGCTTGGTTTTAAGAGGGCACGACAGTTTGTAATCATCATTTGCCTTCACTCATTTCAAGTACTCCGCACCTCAAGATTCCTATGCTCGACAAACTCCTTATATGCCTACATAATTTAGATTGTTTACGAGTGAGCAATGCTGAAAATAAGCGAGAATGCTAGATAGAAAAAGATAAAGAGGAAGTACTTACGACATCTTTGGCGGGCTAAGGAGTCTGTGAGCGCCCGTACTCTCTAAGCGGCTCGGGTTGGTAGCTTTGAAGTGTGTCTGAGATCGAAGGAGTGATCAAGGCGTCGAAACACGGATACCGGCCATTCTTCTTCCCTGGATGGCCACCCTTTGCCGTGTCGTCGATCTGAGGCTGGCGACCTCGACAGAATGAGGAACATCCGGATGCAACTCGATAGTGATGAATGTAAGACCCAGGTGCTCCTCGATCTTGCCGTAATCTTGGCTCTCGCCCTCCTTGCGATGACTCCGCTCATGAGCCAGCTTCCACGACTCCATGTGCGAGGCGGCCTCTTCAACTTGTCCTCCTACAGCGTCAACTTGTCCTCCTACAACGTCAAATAGAAGTTAGTCATACATAAGAACATGGCGGTAAAGAAGAACAAAAATGCATCATGCACATAGATATACCTTCATGGCCTTGAAGCTTGATGGTTCTGTTTCCTTGGCCGTGTGTCCGTCGGCTCCACGGTTAGCCAGACCTTGATGCTCTTGGCAGCAAACTCGCATCGGCGCCGAGCCACCTATCCACCAAACTTCGCCCATCCGTCATGCCTTACATAGCACCAACGAGGAACAACCTATGCAAATTTTGGAAGCATGACATGTGAGCCACGAAACATAGAGTTATTTGCTTGAAACAATGAAAAGTTAGTAATAGTTACCATCATGAACTGCTCCCTGTTCAAGGTAAGTCATAGCTTCTGCGCTTGAGTTTTGGTCATCTTTTGGTGCGGTAGTAGTGGTAATCTTGCGAGGCGTCAACCCAGTAGCACCTCGTCTTGAATCCGGCGAGCTTTCTTCTTTGCAGCCGCAAGCAAGACCACATCCGCTCTGGCCTTGTGCTCGTAAAGAACTCTATAGAGTTGCTGCATAAACCAGAAGAAAACAAGGCATGAGTTGAGTGATTCAATGATAAACTATGAAAGAAACTGAAGACAAGTGATTCAGAAGAGAACTTACCCAAAATTTGGTGATCACGGCCTTAGCGGCCGTCCCGTACTCCGTGTTGCTGCAAGCCTCGTAGTGGGCCCAGCTCGTGGCCAAAACCCGCTGCTGCGGGTCCCTGTCTGGCCGCGGGCAGAATAGGCCAGGCCAAAACTGCTTCAACAGGACAGTGATAAGGCCGTTCGGTTCTGGCCCTTTCCGCGAAGGATCCAGTTTCTGCAAAAGAATCAAATGATTGCCATGTGTACAATAAGAAAATGTTGTCATGTGTTGAAAATATGATTGAGAGGCACTTACTCTGTCCCCACAGGTTCAATGAGCCACTTGTGCTCCTCGATAGAAGGTGGTGTAGGTAGTCCGGCATTACCACGCAGCCACCCCTGCGGAGCACCCGGTGGCAAGTCACCCCACAACTCGGGATCAACCTCCCCTCCACCCTCCTCGCCCTCCTCCTCACCCTCCTCCTCGGCCTCCTCCTCCTCGCCATCAGGAACATACTCCTCCCCCTCGGACTCAGAAGGTGTCTCTGTATGGGAGGGCATCGAAGAAGACCCTCCTATTTCGGACACGGCCCAGAGTTTTTTGCCCCGGCTGCCTCTCCCCCACCTCCTCCTCCTCTAGGGGCTCTCCCCCCACCGCCTCCTCCTCTAGGGTCTCCTCCCCCGACCCCTCCACCTCCCTGTGAGGTGTCATCCTCGCGTAATCGGGAGGGAACCTTGTGGGCTCGTCCGCTCGGAGTAAGTCCTTTAAATTTACTGAGGAAACTGGCTCCGCTGGACATGCCCATGATTAGCAAACCTGCATTGAGAAGAGAATAAACAATTAGTAAGGATATCAATTAAACAAGCATACAAGAAAAACATTAATACCAGAAGAGCAAATTAAGCATACTATTGTAATGATCATTAAAAGAACTTACATTTTCTAGAACCCATATGAATCATCACTATTGTAATCTATTTGTGGAGCGGTCTCATCATCACTATCACGCATATCTTCTTCGTTGTCTGACGGAGGTGGAGGCTCTTCCTCATCGTCATCGTCTTCATTTAACTTTTCAAGCATAATTATATCTCTTTGATTCACAACTGCCTCAGCATCAGTCCGTGCGTCGTCGTCGTTTGGGTCCAGGTCAACATAACCCAAGTCATCATCCTCATTGTTTTGGACCACGTCATCATGTTCCTCTTGATAGAACACTCCCTCGTATGTCATGGGGTTTATGTTGTAGTAATCATCATCGTTCGGGTCCGGTAGCTTACCATGCGGCGACACCTTGAACACAACTTCCCAACCCTTTAGGTACTCTTTCTGGCATGGGTAAGGCAGATAATATACTTGTGTGGCCTGGGTAGCGGTGATAAAGAGATCAGCTCCGGCATAGACGGTTGATGGTTTAACTTCAACTAAACCAACATAAGGCATATGTCTCAGACCCTTTTTGGGGTCGAACTATCGGCATTTGAACACAGTGAGACTTAGGTGTTTGCGGCCAAGTTTGAATGTAAGCTCGTATATTTTTCCTACCCTTCCGTAGTAATCTACTTTCTTATCTCCTTCAGTGAAGACTCCGGTATTTATGGTTTTGGGATCAGGCCGACTGTTCTGGTGCTCCTCTGTATGGGCGATACCCATTCACATCATACTTTTAGCATGTCATGACGCGAGGTCAAAACCCATGGAAACCCATCTCAATTCTTCATCCATTGATTCGGTCGGATCATTTCCCTACAAGTTTAATTGAAATTATAGGGTGCATGAGTTTAATTGAAATTATAGGGTGCATGAGTTTAATTGAAAGTGTGAAAAATTACTTTCTCCATGAACCACATAGCGAAATTTTTCCTTACATGACACCCTTTGGAGAAGAGCAAGTGCCTCCGCTTGATGGGAGGCAGCATTCCCGTCCATTCTTCTTCAACAAATCGACTACAATAAGAAAAGCGGTATAAGAACTAGGCAAAGTGAACATAACGAATTGACTAAAAGAATGGTGCAAAGGTATTACCTCATCCACTCATCCTCAACTTCCTTGATGTTGTGCAAGATATAGAACATGACATCCTCCCACTCATCTCGTGGCATGACATAAGGTTTCGAGCATCTAGCCCTACCACCTTGCCCGATGAATAGAGGAAACTTGGGTTCTTTTGTATTGTATCGAGACACCTTATTGTGCAATGTGGGAACATGGTCCGGATAGTAGGCTGTCACGAGTGCGCTACCTCCTCTAGGATAAGCGCCTCGGCTATGGAAGCTTCAATCTTAGCTTTGTTTCCACATTTACATCTCGGATGCTTGTTACATCTCTTAGGGCCGTACTGCCAATGATTCTGCACAGGGCCCCCCAACAATACCTCGTTCGGGAGGTGCAAAATGAGATGTGTCATCGAAGTAAAGAAGCCTGGCGGGAATATCTTCTCTAGCTTGCATATCAACTCCGACGCCTTCTTATGCATTTATTTTATCTTCTCAGGACATACTTCTTTAGCACAAAGTGTGCGGAAGAAATGGCTTAACTCCGCAAGCACACGCTAGGCACGCTCGGGAACATAGCCCCGAACCATCACCGGCATAATCCGCTCAATCCATACATGATAGTCATGACTCTTGAGCCCGGTCACTCTGCCCGTTGAAAGATTGACCCCCTTACTTATATTCGACGCATAACCATCAGTGAACTTCACGACGTGTTTCAGCCACTTGAATGCCTCCATCTTATGATCCTTTTTAAGTACGAAGTCAACATCTGTCTTGAACCAAGATTTTCGACTGCCTGTGGGAGGCTGCATGTGTAGACATGGTCTATCACAAATATTCTGTTGATCAACTCTAGCATTAACATTATCCTTTGTCTTATCAGGAATGTTGAGGATCGTGCGAAAAAGGGACTCTGTGACATTCTTTTCGGTGTGCATCACGTCTATGTTGTATGGAAGTTTGAGGTCCTTAAAATAGGGAAGCTGTGTGAAGGGGGTAATGTGAGTCCAGTTGTGCGTCTCACCATATCCTTAAAAAAAATTCCCTTTACATTTTCCTTTGCCCTCGCCCTCGTCTTCGCCTGTGGCTTTGCCTTTGCCTTTGCCTTTGCCTTTGCCTTTGCCTTTCCCTTCACCGGCAGGCTTAAGAGCTTTCAGCTGAGCAAGCACATCCGCACCAGAAAATGTTGGAATCTCGTTTACTTCATGGACAACTTTGCCTTTTGTGAAGTTCTTCTTGTCTTCCCTATTAGGATGGTCTGGAGGGAGGAACTGTCGATGCAGGTCAAATGCAACATACTTGCCACCCTTCTTGACCAAATGAAAATCAAGGCTGCATGCACCTTTGGGCAAGGCATCTTTCCACTTGTACACCATCCATGAGCAGGCATAACCGGAAAGTCATGCATGCCATATTGTAGCCAAACTTTCATCAAGAAATTTTTACTGCAGATGTCGATTCGTATGTCAACCTCGGGAAGTACCAAGAATGGTGCAAATCATCCACCTGCGGCTGCATAAACACACTCAAATTCTTCCTGGATATTCAGGCCCGGAATTATAAGCGGCAGGAACATGGTCTTGCGTTGCATTATGGCGCGGGAGGAGATTGAGCGAAATAACAAATATGGGCCAACAGCTGTATGGATTAGGCGACATACCATATGGATTGAACCCATCACTGTCATAGCAATTCGGACATTCCCAGCCTCATTTGCTTCCTCGGTACTCTATATCGAATGACTTCCATGCTTCACCTCTGATGGATGTACAATTTTTTGGCTTGTACCTTTTCCTTCCTTGTGCCACTTCATCATTTTGGCGAGACTCCTCGGTGATGAAAAGCGCTGCAGATATTTTATAAAATCAAGATACTGAAGAACCTTCACGAGGATTTTTAGCTGCTGCTTGACCATGCTTATCGACCACCTCAATATACCGAGAGGAACCGCACTTCCTATAGTACTTGTCATCCGCATACTCATGCCTAAACAAAAGGCAATTCTTTGGACAAACATGTATTTTCTCATAGTCCATGGAGAGCGCCTTCATGATTTTCTTCAGACTAGTACATGGTTTCGGCAGTTCATGGCCCTCGGGCAGCTGTTAGCCCATACTCCCGAAATGCTTGAAGCAACCTCGGCTACAACCGTACTCAGCCTTGATTGCCATCGATTCGAGATGGCATCCAGCCTGACAACAGCACCCTCATAGAGAGGTTTCTTTGAGGAGGCCAAGATTTCGAGAAAGCCTTTTGCGGTTTCCTCCGGCTCCTCCGGTTCATTATTTGAATGTGGCGGAGGTGTCATTCAGGCAACAAAGACATCATCTAGCATGTCTCTAACCCCATCGTCCTCATAACCCGTGTGGCGTTGTCGTATCACATCCTCTCTACCACGGTCCCATTGGGCAAAGTTTATCGGCATATTAAAGTTGGGCATAAATCCATGTGTGCGAAGGTGCTTAGTCATCTCACTCTTATCTCTATGGATACGTCTCTTACATCTGGCACACGGGCATTCTGGCACCATCCTCATTGGTCTACGGAATATCTCTTTCAAAAACACATCAGTTTTCTCGACCCACTCCGTTGTTACTTGATTAAACGGAAAAACCCACTATACATCCACCGATTATCGCCATCTACGCTTTATTGGAAGCCACACAACAAAATTAAGGATTCATTTAAATTACCCACATCAATATTTTATTTTCTACAAGGTTGTGAGTAATCCACCTACATCTCTAATAGGTAAAGATGGGTCCTAATCCCACCGAGAATGTGTAGATTGAGTACGGTCCATGCTCTACCCCATTAGAGACAAAATTCGGCGGCACCTCCCATTGTTCTCCAAATACGTCTCGGAAAAATGCCGAGAGAATGTGCATTAGGAGAACAAGAGGGAGGCGCCCGAAATCTGTCTCGGGCAGGGTAGAGCATGAACAACGCGTGCCCAATCTACACATCCTCGAGCTATTAAATGAAATATTTGGACAATCCGAAAAAAGCTGCGGTGATAAATATGCAATTGAATGCATATTTATCGATGCAACCTTTCAGACGGGAGACCTAGGTTCTGCGACTTTATGTGAAAATTCAATCTAGTGATATGGAAAAAAAGTGGACGAGGTCATGGAATTGCTGCTCACCCTCCGATGTAGAGGATGTAGTCGATCAAAGGAGGAACGATCGTGGACGAACACCTCCAACGTCGACGGTCACTCCACGAAGATGGAACACCACAAATCCTGTTAATTCTACCGAGTGATAAAAAAATAGGTTAAGCATTGACACTTTAAACTATGAAAAAAAATCATATTTCGTCAAGTGTCAAATTTTGTCCTTCAATTTTTTTAGCAAGATCATCATGATTAAATAACCACTCATCATATGCCAATTTTGGAGCACATCTCACACAACTATTTTAGAAACTAAATGTCACATAGCAAGGATTTAGACATAGCTTCACCTCCTATCCATGCCATCTCTAAACGTCAACAACTCAAAGAACATGATACAAACATCAACTCAAAAATTTGTTTTGCATGCATATGTGAATAGACTTAGGGGCCGAATACACCATCCATTAATCTCACATGCATATATTGTCATAATCCATTATATATCATATTGGTAAAAATATTAGGCTTATGGACATAAAATCTAGAAGAGAACAATGCTAACAATTACATCACTTGTCTTTGTGAAGATAAGTTACACATGTCCATACATAGTAGTTATTTGCAGCAAATTAATATGAAACTATGAATGTCACAAGATGGGAAAAATGAAAAAAAAGAGCATAGCTCACCGGGCAGGAGGCGTCCACGGCGATGGAGGGACAGGAGGGGCAGGGGCTGGTCGTGGTCGGCGGAGAAGCAGAGGCCGTCGCCGCCGGAGCTAACACCAGAGGCAGGAGGCGGGACACGGCTGGCCGGAGCCGTGGCTTGAGCGTGATCGGGAAGGGCCGAGGCGGGGCAGGGCCAGTTCGTTCTTGAGCGAGAGTGGGGTGGAGGCGAGGCGCGAGGAAGGAGGAGGAGGGTGGCGGCGGGCAGGGGCGGAGATAGTTGGCGGCTTGGGCGACGTGAGAACGGGAGGAAGGGGAGGGGGGGCGGCGGGGAGGGAGGACGGGTGAGGAAGGGAGAGTGGCGGGGGTGGGCGGGCGGGGCGGGGGAGCAATGTGGGGCGGGGGGCGGCGGCGGTGGTGGCAGCTAGTGAGGTCGGCTCGGGGGCGCACGGGATCTGGTCGGGGACGAACGAGTGGAGGGGGTGACCGGGGAGTGGATAAGGGAACTATGCCGACGGCTTAGCCGTCGGCATATATTAGTCATGCCACGTGGCATATATGCCGACGGCTAAGCCGTAGGCATAGGTATATTTCTTTTTTATGTATTTTATTTATTTATTTTATTACCCACGTCACTTATCCGTGCGCCATCAGTATGGCAGATTTGACTATCTGGCGGCTTTGCTTGGTCGCATAGTTATTTTCATTTTTTATTTTATATAAATATTTTAATGTTTTCTTATAGTTATATATTTATTCTTTTTTATTTTATATAGATTTTTAAATTTTTTTATAGTTATAATTTTTTTCTTTTTTATGTATTATTATTTCATAAAGATTTTTTATTTTTTTAAACCGCTCAGCCCTCTCCTCTCCCGGAACCACACAGAGGGGACGGAGGGGAGGCGCTGAATTCGAGCAGCTTTGTCCGCCAAGGTCGTGGCCTGGTCGCGGGTATGGGAGCGCCATGGCCGCCCTCGATCGCGTGCTCGATCTGGAGCTTAGTTCGTCAGGTGAGTGAAGGGGGAGGGGGTCGTCGACGGTGAGGGTGGGTTTGGGGCGGGGTAGCTTAGTTCGTCAGGTGAGTGAAGGGGGAGGGGGTCATAGAGCAGAGGGACACACAGGAGCAACATCGGGCCAAACCCATGCTACATATCCACACCGTGTAGACCGACACGTCCATTTCCCCCTCCGGTCTTTGGCGTGGCCGTCTGTTAGGGGCCACACCGAAGATCGTGCCGCCTCTTGGACATGCCACACCACCACTGCTTGTATGAGGGCCGATCTGGCCTTTCTGGTGGCATTGCTACCCCTAGGGACCCGTCCGCCCTAACCTGGGCGGTTGACCACGAGATCTAGCCCTTTGACTTCCTATGGGCGGGCTTTGACTAGTGGACCTCTCCACCCGATTGTGTTAGAGTCGGCCGGAGGGACACACAGGGAGCAACATCCGGCGAAACCCCAGCTACATCCACTCCATGTAGACCCGACGCGTCCGTTTCCCCCCTCCGGGTGCCAGCGGCGGCGCCGTCAGTGAGGTGCCACACCTCAAGAGGCGTGCCGCCTCTTCGTACATGCCACAACACCACCCCGCATGTATGAGGGGCCGGTACGACGCTCCGGTGGCATTGCTACCCCCCAAGGCCCCCGTCCCGACTAACCCAGGAGCGGTTGATCACGAGATCTAGCCCTTTGACTTCCCACGGACGGGCTCTGACCAGTGGATCTCTCCACCCGGTTGTGTCAGGTCTACCCATAGGGACACCCGGGAGCAACATCCGGGCCAAACCCACAGCTACATCCACTCCGTGTACTAGACCCGACGCGTCCGTTTCCCCCCCTCCGTGATGTGGGGCACACCCCGGAGATGCGTGTCGCCTCTTTGGACATGCCACAACACCACCCCACATGTATGAGGGCCCGATACGACGCTCCGGTGGCATTGCTACCCCCCAAGGCCCCCGTCCCGCCTAACCCTGGAGCGGTTGACCACGGGATCTAGCCCTTTGACTTTGCACGGACGGGCTTTGACGATGGACCTCTCCACCGGTTGTGTCGGGTCGGCCCGAGGGACAGGGAGGAACATCTGGGCCAAACCCAGCTAAATCCACTCCATGTAGACCCGATCGGTAGTTTCCCCCTCCGGTCGGCGGCGGCGCCGTCCGTGAGGGCCACGCACCGAGAGCGCGCGGCGGCCTCTTGGACATGCCACAACACCACCCCACATGTATGAGGCGCGATGCACGCGCTCGGTGGCATTACTACCCCGGGGCCCCGTCCGCCCTAACCTAGGCGGTTGACCACGATATCTAGCCCTTTGACTTCCCACGGGACGGGCTTTGACGGTGGACCTCTCCACCCGGTTGTGTCGAGTCCGCCCGAGGGACACCGGGAGCAACATCCGGGCCAAACCCATAGCTACATCCACTCCGTGTAGACCCGCGCGCCGTTTCCCCCTCCGGTGCGGCGGCGCGCCGTCCGTGATGGGGCCACACCAAGATGCGTGCCGCCTCTTGGACAGCCCTAACACCACCCGCATGTATGAGGGCCCGATGCGGCGCTCGGTGGCATTGCTACCCCCAAGGCCCCGTCCGCCTAACCCTGGGCGGTTGACCACAAGATCTAGCCCTTTGACTTCCACGGACGGGCTTTGACGGTGGACCTCTCCGGCGGTTGTGTCGAGTCGATCGAGAGGACACTGGCGGCAACATCTGGGCCAAACCCACGCTACATCCACTCCATGTGACCCGACGCGTCCGTTTCCCCCTCCGGTGCGTGGCGGCACCGTCCGTGAGGTGCCACACCGGAGCAGCGTGCCGCCTCTTCGGACATGCCACGACACCACCCGCATGTATGAGGGCCCGGTACGATCCTCCGGTGGCATTGCTACCACCAGGGCCCCCGTCCCGCCTAACCCCTGGAGCGGTTGATCACGTGATCTAGCCCTTTGACTTCCCACGGACGGGCTCTGACCAGTGGACATCTCCACCCGGTTGTGTCGAGTCTACCCATAGGGACACCGGGAGCAACATCGGGCCAAACCCGGCTACATCCACTCCGTATAGACCCGACGCGTCCGTTTTCCCCTCCTGGTGCCGGCAGCGGCGCCGGCCGTGATGGGGGGCACACCCCCGAGATGCATGTCGCCTCTTCGGACATGCCACAATACCACCCGCATGTATGAGGGCCGATGCGATGCTCGGTGGCATTGCTACCCCAGGGCCCCGTCACGCCTAACCACTGGCGGTTGACCACGGGATCTAGCCCTTTGACTTAGCACAGACGGGCTTTGACGGTGGACCTCTCCACCCGGTTGTGTCGGGTCGGCCCGAAGGACACGGAGAGCAACATCTGGGAAAAACCCGGCTAAATCCACCCGTGTAGACCCGTCGCGGTAGTTTCCCCTCCATGTCTTTGGCGTGGCGCCGTCCGTGAGGAGCCACCACCGGAGCAGCGTCGGCCTCTTGGACATGCCACAACACCACCCGCATGTATGAGGGCCGTCGGACGCTCGGTGGCGTTACTACCCCAGGGCCCGTCCGCCTAACCTGGAGCGGTTGACCACGAGATCTAGCCTTTTGACTTCCCAGACGGGCTTTGACCGGTGGACCTCTCCACCGGTTGTGTCGGTCGGCCCGAGAGGACACCGGGAGCAACATCCGGGCCAAAACCACACTCGTCCACTCCGTGTAGACCCGCGTCCGTTCCCCCTCCAGTCTTGCGTGGCGCCGTCCATGAGGTGACACCGCATGGATGTGGGGTCACACTCTGGAGACGGGTGTCGGGCGTTTGCAACTACCACAAAACTTCTGTCGGCATAGCTGTTTTTGATTTTAATAAAATATAAGGATCTATATTTAAAAGAACATTACCGCACATTATTAACGTGCTCGAAAAAATACAAACTATATATATATATTCATAATATATGAAAAAATACAAACTACATATATATTCATATGTATGTTTATATTTAACATGCTACATGTTAGTTGATATAATAATACATAAAAAGCATTAAAAATATATACGAAAAAAATCTAACTATCTTGCCGACATCAGGCCTGCGTCTTGCGGATCAGCAGCGTAGCGAGATATGCCGACGGCAGCCGCCGTCGGCATATCCTCTGCAGTGCGGCTGGATCGGTGGCGTGGCTCGCAGACCTATCTTACGCGGCCCCGTCTCGGCCGTCGGCATAGCTCGGCGCCGTTAGCGAGGGTTCTTGGGCCACGGGTATCTTAAGCGGCCTTTGTAAGCCGACGGCAAATTGCCGGCGATACATGTAGCTAGGCCGACGGCCACTCTATGCCGACGGGTGCCGTCGGCTTAGCTCTGCGTAACCCGACGGCTATTGTACGCCGACGGCCAGAACCAGGCTGTCGGCATATCTGCGAAGAAGCCGACGGGGTCCATCGGCATTGTTTTGGCCGTCGGGGCATTGTTTTGGCCGTCGGGGTATGGCCCTGTTCCGGTAGTGATCTTATTCCTATGTGTGTACAGTTCCAAAAAAAATCCCGACACGGTGATTATGAAAAATTCGAGATAGTGCTATTTCAAACGTCGAAATTGGGGATAAGGACCAATTTAATTTGAACATAAGCTAAAATTTTGTTAAATGACAGTCGATCACGGTGAAACACAATTTAAAGGAACTTTTGAAATCTCTTGAAATTTCTTTCCTTTTGTTCAAAAAAGTGTGGTCGCTCACTTTTACGTGCCGGGATCCAGAAGTGCAAGTCATAGCAAAACAAGGATGTTTATCTTTGCACCCTAAGTCCTAAAAATTTGTGTTGCCAGAATTTTCAACCACAAATAACTCCTTACATGGAATATACCCATGCTTTCCTGCATATTTATAATGAGTTAGATGACTTAAATTTTATAATGAGCTTGATGACTTAAATGCTAAATCGCGAGTTACACGAGTGGAGTTAACCAGCTTTTTGAGCGAGTGGTGAATTTCAAAGAAATCTTCGTTTTCACGTAAATTTCAAAGAAATCTTGTGAGCGTTCCATGGGTATCAAACTATTTCTGAACCTCGAAAATTTGGAGAATATTCAATAAATTTCAATTAGTTCAATTTTCAGAATCCAATACAATTCAATTCATTTTGATAGATTGCAATTTGAAACTATTTTTAAAATCTAAAAAAATTCTGTTTGGATGAGGTCCACATTTTTGTGTGTTAACGACATTTTAAACCACATAAAATGTGGTATGTGATCACAACGACATGCCCGCGAAATATTTAATCGCCGGAAAGGACTTAAATTTGAATTTTCTCCATGGTCGGGGAGCCACCCCAAGTTTAAGACCATTCATGTTCATAAATCGTAAACAAGCACACCGGCTATAAATACGAGAGGTTGCGCCGAAACTGTTATCAGAACAACTTCTTCTAGCTAGGTACAGTTGTAGGAATCCTTAATCAAAAATGAAGGTTAAGGGTTCTAAAGTTGACTTATTTTATACAACTAGTAAACATGCGCGCGCACGCGTGCGCGTCAACATCATTCAGTGGCACAAATTCAAACACAACAAATATCATATTAGGTCTATGTTTTTCAGAAAAAGAATTTTGTAACAAATACAACCTATCATGCTGAATGAACTGAATTCACCTATCATGACTAACACGACACGATGCAGCGAGGCCGACAGAGAGATCGACAATCCATGTGCTTCTGTTATATAGGAACGCTTGGCTTCACCAAGATACTAATTGAGACCATTCTGTTAGATCAAACCAAAAAAAAAATGGATATGCTTTTAGAAACAAAAAGATTCGAAAAATTAAAACAAAAATACATGTATTTTTGGCGCAGCAAAAAAGACAAATTTAACGAAATTTGGGTGAATCACTGATTTCACTGTTCACGTCCCATATCTATACATTTCACTTTTTTTACTGAGGCTAGAATATTATGTATTTTCATACGATTTTTTGCACACAAGTACTGTGAATCATTATTGTCTACATCATTATATTGTTTCCAGATTTTTTGTATCTTTAAATTTGAATTTTTATCAACGCTTTTCGTCTGGGACTTGATGCTCTACCGACTCTTGAGACAAGAAGCTCATTTGGTACTTCCCATTGAATAAAACTGTCGCGGCTTGAGGCCACTCTCACTAGTAGAAACAACACCTTTTGAACCGGGCCGGGAAACCCTTTTACACCGGTGGCCCAGCCGCTTCCGCCCAGCCGCGACAAAAAGGTGCACCGGTTGGGTTCTGACCGGTGCAAAAGGTGCAACCGTGGGCTGCCCAGTAGCGCTAAGGCCGCCATCCTTTTGCACGGTCAGGGACACGACCCGGTGCAAAAACTCCTGCGTGGCAGCGCCTGGCAGCACTTGCCTGGTGCTATTTTGGCCCCATTTTCTGCCGCATTTTGGGGTGCTTTTCCGGCTGCACGTTTTGGGGTGATTTTCCGGCCGCGCGCGTGATTAAATAATTTTATATATTATATTAGCATTTACAATATAGTACATCGAGACTAGTTCATGGCGTGTAATCCGATGATTACATGGAGATCATATACAAGGTGCATTACACATGGTGACTATATTACATCGAGTAAATTTCAAGATCTCTTATGGCAACGGAGATCATTGCAAGCTACATGGCATCCTCCATCGGGATTTATGGCCTCCTTAACCAAAAAACCCGCCAGTTCCTCCTGGATTGATGAAAGGCGGTCATGCGGTAGGAGCTCTTCCCGCAAGTCGTGGATGGCCAACTTCTTTGAGTTCATCTTCCGCTCGTTCACCTTAATCCGGATGTTCTCCATGACATAGAATCCACATAAGTTGGTTCCCGGAGGCTGTTGAGGGCACTTTACGAGAAAAAGAATTTAATCAAATAATGGTCAAGCAATTAAAGAGATGCGTGAATCTAGCAAGTGCTACTTACGATGACTTCATCAAATCGTAGAACGTTGTTCGTAAGACCGGCTTGGTTCTTCCTGAACCTGTTCCAAGCCCTGTCCGGCAAAAAAAAAGGATAAATGGGTCATCGTACGATTCTGATTGAACAAAAGGGGACGATACCGTGCGACAATGGTTGAACTTACCTGTTGAGGCGTGCAATCAACTCCGGGTATGCAGCTTGCCCCCTATTCATGGAGTCATAAAGATCAACGACTCCGGTGTCAACATGAATGTTGAGCAGAATCCAGTGAAAACTGCACATGTTTATAATCACATTACTCATCAGTTACACTTAGCATCGAGTTAGCAGAATAGAAATGTGCAGGAATATGCAGAAGACAGTAACACTCACCTGGATCGCCAAGGAAATAGTATTTCGCTCATGAAAAATTGCCGCTCCAAATAGTTCAGGAGGTTATTCTCCGTTTCCTTGGGACAGTCTAAGAACATCTTATCATTGATCATATATGGGTCAACGAACCCAATGCCACTGGTACCTTCCCGAATCTTAATTCTGCATAGTACATATATGGCGTACAGTGAGGATAACATATAAGAAGCAATGATCGAACAAGATGAAGATGTAGAGACTTAATTACAGAGATAAAGTACTCACTTACAGACAATACGTGCTGAGGATCGGTTTGTCAAGGCCGTCGAAATTGTAGAGGAAATATAGATCTTCAAAATCAATGACGGTAAAGTCGTTGCGGAAGAACTGTTCATCTGTAACTCGGATCGTGAGCTGATCCAGTTTTTTAGTTGCGGCATTCAAGTATCTTGATCGGTGGCCTTCATGGTTGTTAGCTCGCCGAGTGCTTTCGAGTCGATGAGAGACTTTCCTAGCTCATATTTCCATGCTAGCTCGACCATTGGAAGCGAGATCCCGTCGCGATTGCTTAGACATTCTTTGAAACAGTCATCTAGGTATCTCTCATAAGCGCCGTCTGACATCCATATCAATGTTTCTTTGGGCGGCGGATGCTTCGGATAACACCTTGGTAGGCGATCTCTTGATTTTTACGCTCCCCAAGCCGGGAATTGTCCTCCCTTCTTCACGGTGCGGAGTGAGTCTTGATACATTCGGTCGTAGTCCTTTGTTTAGGTTTAAATGAACTTGGGATGGCATGTCGGCATATCCTTAAAGTGTTTCTTCGTTTTCGGATCTAGTGGCTCCTTTGGCGGCGGGTTTCGCTTTCCCACGTAGACATCTCTTTTTTCGTGTCGCGTCCACCCACGCCTTGTTCTCCTCCACAGACCTATGGTAGAAGCGACACCGTGGCGCCTTGGGAACCTTGGCAGAGGCTCTCTTTTCTTTCGTGGCGATCTCTTGGGAGCTTGACGAGAGAGGCATCGGTGGTACCACCCTGCAACGCTGTGCGAGTTAGTGGGCGGCGGAGTCGGCTGAGGCAGCGGAGATCGAGACGGACTTGAGCTGCTGAGGTCCACAGCGTCGAGGTGTGGACTCCGTGTAGGTGGTGGTGGACTCGAAAATATAAAATAGAACACTTGCACCCCTGCCCGCTTATCTCGAACGTCCATGTACGTATGGATTTGTGCCAGCTGTTTCCGTAAGAATATCACGGCACGGTTACCTCGCAGGTGTTACCAGTGAGACGCGCCCGTGATCGGCCTACCTCCTACCCGAGGGTACTGTTTCAGCTGGGTCACGGGCCTCTCGCAGGATGGTGAGGTAGTAGTGTTTGTCCGTATCTGTGGGCACATCCCCCCTCCTCTGTCCGCTCTCCCTGCCTGCCCAGTCCCTCTCCACTGCTGCTTCTCCCGCATCGTTCTTACACTGCGCGGCTGTGCTCCGGCCCGGCCTACCAGTGCTCTCTCTTCTGCTCGCGCTAGTGATGTTCGCCGGTGGTGCCAGTGGGCGGCAGCAGCGGCCGGACCCGCCGGTGCCGCCGGAGATGAGGGGCGTGCATGCATCCTCTGTTTCTGTTTCTGTTTCCGCACGCACGGCACGCAGGACTTGCTCTCTTCTGCTGTACGAGCCCGACGACTTTGATTTGGCGGTGAATGATC
Organism: Aegilops speltoides; assembly: GCA_021437245.1. Classification (NCBI taxonomy): domain Eukaryota; kingdom Viridiplantae; phylum Streptophyta; class Magnoliopsida; order Poales; family Poaceae; genus Aegilops; species Aegilops speltoides. Next base: position 81,168 of record JAHHZJ010000854.1, read on the forward strand.
CGGGCTGTGATTTGCGCAGGCAGGAGGACTGGAACGGGCCTTCAACTACACCTCCGACCTCGGCTTCGTGCAGCGCTGCCTCGCCGAAACCAGAGGTGATTCATCATCCATCCGTCCCGCCACGATGCGTCCAGTTTCCTCTGCTGCTTGATCCATTCGTTCTTGCGTGCGTGCAGCTCAGGTGTTCGCTGAATTGTTTCCTTGCTGGTTGTTGTTGATTTGGGCTCGATTGGGCTCATTGACCACTACTACTAGTTCCCTTGCGGCGATTTGTTTCCGCTTTCTTGATTTTTTTATCATTCTGCGTTGAACAATCTCTTTGGCTAAGAGTGAGTGTTTAATTCTTTCCACAGGAGAATGCTAGGCGCCGGGGGAGGCGGATTCATTTCAGATTGGACATGGAGAGAACACGGATCTGAGCGGAGGCGGGAGTTGCTGGGACAAGGGGACAAGAGGAGGCGGGGAATCAGCCGCAGGTCCGGGCCTGCGGCACCGGAATCGCTGCCGATGCTATCCCGCGCCGGGGCGCCGCCGCTGGGGAGATCCCACGCCGTCTGGTATTGTCCTGATCCACCCAGGTGAATATGTGATTTTTTTTTTGCGCATCCCCATTTTTGCTGTCTGGAGTAGTTTATTTGGGAGCAGTACACCCAAATCGTTGTTTGGTTTTGGGCGCAGTCCGGAGATTGGTGATTAAACTGGATGTCTGTGTTTTGCAGGTCAAAGTAGGCAAGTAAAAGGGTTCGCAAAATCTGTATTATGTTTCTGATTTCGCTGTCATCATGCAGGTACTCCCAAGCTTAAGAATAATGTGCCTGGCACATTATCTAGGGGTTCAGGTTAAATTGATGTACCTGGCACATTTGCGAGACGCTTGGCGTTATATCTGAACTCGGATTACGATACAGTCACATGTCCTGTACCCGGCACAAGATGCACACTAGCTTTCTGTACCTGGCACATGATGCACACTAGCTGTGGAGTTTCTGAAGTGAGACGTTATGTGCGAGGCGCATGAACCCATTTCATGAGCCAGGCCCATGATGCAGAGCATGACACTAAGAAGGGTGGGGCATTGGGGTGGCCGTGATGATCCACCAATGCCACTAAAACTTAAAAATAGATATGGATACTTCATAGGTTCAAATTTACATATAGGCATAGACCACCAATAGACCGCACTGACAGTGCCACAAATCCTTGAACGACGGCTTACACAAAAGAAACAAGCATCCCGAGAGCTGAACCAACGATCAGTTTGGCATCGATGTATATATCGTTTTTGCCCCTAGTGCATATTAGTCATAATTTAAGGTTTTAAGATCAGATGCAGATCCGGCATGTTGTGGAGGGAGACCCAGCGCGCCTATGATTTGTGATAACCACAAGATTGTCTTCCTCCAATTCAAGTTGTCCGACATACTTCCGGAAACCGCCTTGTATGATAAGTCTGCCATCGTTTGCCTTTTTGTAAAAAACCGTTACATGGGAACAGGAATCATCATACAACAGAATACTCCCAGATTCACCCATCTCGACCGTGGTGCGTTCAACAAGAGCAATGGCATTCTCCGGAATCCTCTGTAAAATGCAAACAAAAACAATGAGTGGTGAATCATCGTCTATTTACCACAAAAAATTTATGAGACAATAAATTGTATTAACATACTATCAGAATTATGCTCACTCACCATGTAGCCGTCTTTGATGTACAAAGATGCAGGAGTTGCCTTATGACAGCCCTCTCAACAACCACAAAAATTCTCCCATTACCGCGAGGGAATCAGATATATACCATGTCACCAGGCCGCACTGCACACTCATCAAGAAACCTTTGCCAACCGATTCCATGAATTTTGGTCCTTTTATCTCCATAGTCGATCATAACTTCATACCCCAGTAGTTCTCTTGTTGCAAAAATTGGGTTACCCATAGGCTTATTTCTTTGGTCGCAATGGATTGCAAATGTTCAATATATGCTCCAAGAACTTGCCTGGTGCAGCATGGAACAAACTGAAAAATTCATTGACAAGCTTGTTGAATTCCTTCTTGAAACCAGAAAACATGTTGTACACATGGCCGATGTTTCCTTTAGCATCACGAAGGACATGCCATTTACACCATCTGTGTTTAGTGTGCGGCAGCACGGTTTCGATAGCCCCATTCATTGCTACAGCTTGATCTGAAAGATGCGATTATGCATAGGCATACCAAGCATGAGATCAAATGTTAATTATATATGACAATAAAGACATGCATAACTAGATGTGTGCAGTACTTTTGTTGGTACGGAGCATATTACGGACACGACCATCTCCGTCTACATCTATCTCAACTTTCAGGTTTGTATCCTCTGTCTTCATTTCTTGCAGGAGTTTGATGGTTTTCGTCAAATCACCAATTATTTTTCAGTTGCACACACACCACATTGTTTTGAACTACAAAAATATGATTAACATCAACTGATTATCACAGTAAGTTTTATTATTATATTCTTCTGAGTCGATGAACAATCACCTTTTCTTCCATCCAGGCACCACTATAGAGTTTTCAGAATCAGGAGCAGACACACTTGGATTATAAGAATGGCCGCAGTCACACGTATTCAAGTCCCTCGCTGTAGCCGGATACAAGGTCAATACCGGCTGCACACCGTACAAAAAATAGCAGAATTTTGAGGGTGTGCGAGCTTAGTCCTGAAATTCGACACACAACTGACTTATGCAGGAAAGGCAAGATACATAAATCGTACTTGGGGTTTGAAGTCGCTTCTGGGAGGTGCGCAGCAATCGGGAATGTTGATTGCGCCAGTATAAATACGCCTTAGTCCGCACCACTCCGTCCATCTGCCGCACGGATGAGATTGGGTGGCCGGCGGATATGTTGGATCTGTGGTCCGGCACAGAATCAACAACAGAGGGGATTCAAAATCTCATACGGGAAAAAATAGTCCGATTAGATCCCACCCCAGAACGAGCAACGCGAACAGTGATGCAGTAGATGAATCAGAGCGTACCTATCCGCGGCCGTCGGATTGATTCCGCAGCCAAACGCCGGCGCCATCGAGTCGCCGCCGCACAGCCCATCCATGGAGCTATAGGTCAACGAACGAGGATAGAATGTGTCGGATTTTTTATTTTTTTTGAGGTGGGTAGAATGCGTCGGATGTGTTCACGGGCTTGCAGTGGAGGTATGTACGGTGGAAGACAAAGCTAGGCTAGGCTGGGCCTTGCGGCCTTACCCATGGGACCACATCGTCCGTAATAGCCAGCCGCCACGGTAATAGCTCCAACAAAACACGTTTACTCCTCGGCCATCTCGAGGTACAGTGCACAGAACCCACGGCTGGGATAGCGCGGCCCCGGCGCAGCTGTTCTAAAAATCCGCGTCCGTGGTGGACTGCTTCTCGGAGAAGGAGGCGCTGGAGGTGGTGGTGGTGGTGGTGACTGACTGCCTCTCGTCTCTCGAAGAAGGAGGTGCCGCAGGAGCCGCCGGAGGAGGAATGATGATGTCTTTCTTCTTCCAGACTATGAAGTTGTTGACAGCTTGCTCTAGCGTCTCTATCCCATCACCTACGGCGCGATCAAGATGCAGTCTGCTCCAAAGCGGAATAATCTCGTCCACAAACACCGAGCATATCCGGTGGAATGGGGCGACCATGGATGGTTGCTCCATCGAGAACAAGGCAAAGTGTAGCCGTCGGACCACCTTCATGGACATGTTGTTCACGACACATGCGACTCCACGATTTGTCCTCTCCTTTATTGCGACCACGACCTCCATTTACGCGGCGGACATCATCAATCACATTTAGTGTCACCTTGCATTTGCATCGTCGGTAGCGACTTCTTGGCTTGAAAGCCCGGCTCTTTCCGGCGTTGCGATGAGCCATCATCACCGTCTGGTGCTTTGGGGCGCATTCCTCTAATATCGGCCATCTCTTTGTTTCAACTCCATGATTCGGCATCATATCTGACAAACTTTTTGTCACCTCGCCTCCTTCCTCGATTTCCTCTCTCGGCTTCTATATGGAAATAGAGGCGTCTTCGCGGAAAACCCATGCGACCACGGATAATTTCCCGACCTCGTGCCGGCCTCCATGTTAGGATTCCCAAGGGCCTCCGTCATTCGTCTCTCTCTCGATCCCTTACGAACTCCCCTTTTTCTTGCTTCAAAGACTTTAATAAGTGCATTAAAGGGTTCCTCTATCTTTTGTTGGAATGATATCACCGTTTGCGTCATCGTTGCTCCATGGCCATGACCAATTTCTCGCTCTCGGGAGAAAATGGGTGTGTGGTGGGGCGATCCCCGAGCCCATGCAGATCGGCCTCTAGCTTATTAAACTTAGGCGGTGCGACCTGTAGCCTCCGAACCCATAGTGTGGTGATATTTTTTCTTTGAGGCATTCTCCTTGTTCTTGATGACCTAGCTTTACGACATCGATTCCTTGTATGCCTTAAATAACGGCCGCTTTTTATACCTTCTCTAATTTGGGACGATCTGTTTTCTTCTTTGTATATGTGTTCCTGACTGGTCTTGTATGCATTGAAAGCCTCGCCATCTTCTTGAGAGACCGATTACTGGCCTTGTGAATATTCTCTGGAATTCCTCTTCCTTTGTCGCATTAGGTAAACCAAAATGTGTCATCGACCTCTCGAAAAGTTGGTTCTTGATTCATCGAGGACAAATGTCACATCTGTTGGTTCATCTTCCTTTCTGGCGATTCCACTCTTGAACACTTATCGGCACTAGGTCTCTATGATTACTCCACATTGATTTGCAAATTTTGTTGCAACCTTCTTAGGAAGCGAAGGCTCATGGGTATGATAAACGACTTGATTATCATATGCTCTCCGGTGTCATCTCTTTAGCGGGCCTCGTTTGACTTCTTTGATTCTGCCGTCGATGCAGAGGTGGTCTTCCTAGAGGTCTTCTTGGAAGCGAAGGTTCCCGGCCTTTACTAAGGCAAGGTCTTCTGGTGGTCTTCATGGTGGTCTTCTTGGCTTTGTTTCGCTTCCACATCATGTTGTTCTTCCTCCATTCTGGACTGAATCGTTCAGTCTTGCGAGCAAATCATCTTCCTCGGCGTTGCGATCGGTCGCGTACCATCATGTATGATCTTTAAGAGCTCGTCTTCACCATCTCTACGGCCATAGCTCAGCCTATCTGAATGAAAGGTACAAGTCAAATACATATATATGTGAAAATTCTACAATAAAAAAATCAACATATGCATATTAAATGTTCAATTATGGTTTTAGTGAGCCGAGAGGGGTCTCGACAACTTTACAAGACGAGTCTTGTAAAGTTGTCGAGACCCCTCTCTCTCTCATTTCATAATTGAGCTATCAAATATGCCTCTTGTAAGTTAGCGAGACTGGGAGGGGTATCGACAACTTACAAAAGGCATATTCTGATTGATTAGGGTTGTCGAGGCAGGAGGTCTCGACAACTTATCTAAATTCTATAATGAACATTTCTATAACCTAAGTCAAAATAATCTAAATAATTTTAATAAAATATGCCTCTTGTAAGTTGTCGAGACGCCTCTCGGAACCTCGACAACGAGACTCCGAGAGGGGTGTCGACAACTTACAAGAGGCTTATTTTTGTTGGAATTGGTGCCCTAGAGACAATAATAAAGGTATATTTTATTATATGGGCCAATTTATGTTCTTGATAATCGTCTATATAAATCATGCTTGACTGTGTTATGGGGAAACATAATACATTGTGTGATGGTTATCGTTTCCATAACCGTTTCCATAACCATAGAGACTGTGTTCTCTCATTAGTGGAGCTCACAGTTATTCTAGAGGAATAATGTGACGGACATACCCAAACACTAAAGCGAAGCAATTGATCGTGTCACATAAGTTCTAATTGCGTAGCTTTATCTGTTGACGTCTTTTTAGTTCCTTTGACCATGAGATCATGTAACTCTCGGGTACCGGAAAGGGGGCGTTGCTCGCTGCAAACGTCACTCGTAATGGGGTGATTATAAAGTTATCGTGTGCGTTCCCCGAAGGTACCTTGTAGGCTTATATGTGTTCAAGAGTGGGACTTGTCCATCCAAGTGAAGGATAGATATTCTCTGGGCCCACCTCAGTAACGTTCACTCAATCGCTTGCAAGCACGTGACCGGGTCACAAGAGAGTGAATAGTTATGGTGAGAAAAGAGAACTTACGATAGCAGATTGAACTAAGAATGCGGCAGATCTTGACGATCAATATCTCGGGTAAGTAACATATCGCAGGACATGGGAATTATATATCAACGGTCAAAGTGGTTCGTGAGATGATCAGATTGATCATCCGAGTAAACGGTCGGGGTAGCATAGGCGTTTCGAGTCTCCTACTACGCGTGACTATGAGAATAGTCTGGTGACGTGTTCTGGGACCGTAGGGTAACACATAAGGCGATCTGACGCTTTGGGTAAGAGAAAGATAGGCGCAATTATTGTTCGGAGAAAGATCGGAGTCGGTTGACCGGGAGTATCAGCGATGGATTGAATAGCGGAAAACCCTAAGTTCATATATTGGAAGGTTCTAGAAAGTTTTGGAAAGTTTGGGTAAAATCGGAAAGTTAGGAAAGTTCTAGAAGGGGTGGGGCAGGGCAGTGGTGACCACACCAGTGGGCGCTGGCCTGCCGGCTGCCGAGTCGGTGGGGAGAGGACTCCTTCTCCTCCTAGCCGAATTGGGGAGGAGAGAGTCCCTCCTCCGTGTGTTCTTTTCCTTTCCAATTATGACAAGTATGGAGTTTGAGTTGGGTTGGAGTCGGAGTTCTTATCGGTTTCGAAACCGTGACCTCATGACCGCCTATATAAGCGAGACCAGGGCAAGGAAAAACACAACACGAGACACAAGCTCGCAGCCCGGCCTCCACCGCGCCCCTTTCGAGCCGCCGCCGCTGACCCACGCCGCCGCGCCGCCGCCGCCGACCGCGCCGCCGCCCGGCTGCCGCCACCGCCGGCCACCTGCTGCCTCTCGCCGTCACCTCCCCGTGTCGGTGCTAGTTGTGCCCGGTGCCCAGTGATCTTCTACTCCTCCGAGTTCACATCTAGGTCTCCGGATCTAGTTGGTGATCGTCGGAAATCTCGCCGGAACCCTAGTTCCGGGAATCTTCGAAGGACCGTCTGGGCGAAGCCCTGCCAGAATTGCGCCACGTTCATCGTCACACCGCCGTGACGTTGAAGTGATCTCTCTACTTCGCCGTGTATCCGCTGGAACGGAGAAGCGTCGACGTCGTCAAGTTGTACGTGTGTAACACTCTCGGAGGCGTTGCACTTGCGGCGCTTGATCATCTCGCGGATCGCCAAGACTGAACGGGTCGTTATCAGACTTCGTCGACACCTTCTTTCAAGCTTCCGCTAATGATTTTCAACGGTATGTAAATCAAGTTATGCATGTTTGCATATTCATGTTTCGTTGCATGCATCTCCTAGATGGATCTTGGCTAGGGTTTATTCGTTGTTGCGTAGGAAAAATTTTATTTTCCATGCTGCGAACCCCAACAGTGGTATCAGAGCCTCATCTATACGTAGATGTATTGTGCGAATATAGAACACGATGGTTCATCGTGGGCGTTGATCTTCTTGCTTGCTACTTCTTCGTTTGATTCTTGTTTTTGCGGTATAGCGGATTGAATCTGGATCAGACCGACTTTACGCATAGGCATATGCGAGACCGGTTTCACAAGACACACGATTTTACATCGTGTATGTGATTCTGATTGTCGAGACTCATCTACTATAGTAAAAACGGAGTTGAACTAAGAAGCTTGTAGATCTCTTCGGAGTTGCTACATGGGGCTCACGGTTAGTGAACAAGTTAATGGTCGGTGTTTTGAGACTGGATGTCGTCTCACTACATCGAACACCCCGCAATGGTTAATAAGCAACTTGAAGATCCACGTTGTGGCTTTGCGTAAGTAGATGGGCGATCTTGTGGCGCAACCCTAGAAGCCACGTAAAACTTGGTCAACTAAGTAGAGGAACGTCTAACTTGGTTTTGCGGGGAATCCGTGATGTGGTATAGCAAAGAAATTTGCATTGCATGCATATACTAATCTTGTTTAGTCTTATTCGAATTACTTGGTCTGGGCCGATGACCGTGGCACCTACGGCAAAGGAGGCCGTACCGGCACGACACAAAGGAGATCGTGACGTGAAGGGCTATACCATATCACATGCATACATATATGTTTTAACTGCCTGTGAAGAGTTAATCCATTGTTGTGTGCGCATCTTGTTGTGCTTAAATTTATGGCGGTAGCATAATAAGATAATCCCTCATCAAATATCATAGCTTACATGCTTCCCTAAATATGCAACGTTGCTACAGTTCGACGTTTCGAAGCGCTACATGTTAATCGGGCGTGATAGATCCATTCGTTCACATACAACGGAGATTATTTCTCACACATGTGGAGATAGTCTTGTACATGCGGAGAATATTTAGGTTGACTTGACGGTCTAGCAAGTATAGACTTGGACCGAAGCACATGGACCGAAAGGTCACACACGAGTCACACAGAGTGGTGATTGACGATGATGCGTCTACCATTGAAGCGATTCCACCTCTCGTGTTAATCGGACGTGGAAAAGTGAATTTGGATCGTGGAGGGATGTTGTTTTGAGTGGGAGTTCTAGGTTTAATCACTAGATTAATTGAACTCAATTTATCTTGAACAAAGTCTAAGCGTCTTTGCGGTTATTGTTGTAGATGTCCTTTAAAATACCACCCTACGAGCTTGATACGTTCCATGACTTAGAGAAGTAGTTGCCAACCGGACACAACTATTTCAAGTGGCTTGCCAACATCAAGAATCTACTTTTTGTGTGGAGGAAAATGTTTGTGATCAACAGTCCGGAAGGTGACCGACCTGATTTTGGATCTCAAGATGACATTTATATGTATGAGAAACGTCATCTTCACTACATAACCATCAACAATGGAATTCTCGCCACTCTGGAACCATTTTTTCAGAGAGGGTTTGAGAAGCAAACTGCATACGAGATTATGCTAGAGCTGAAGAAGATGTTCTTGGCTCCAGCAGAAGCTCTGGAGAAAAGTCTTTCTTCCATGGATGTAGATATGCCTGATGTGGTTGAAGTGAAGATGGGAAATCCAAAAGTACCTGCAAAAGAAAACCACTAAGTTCAAGAAGAAGAATGATGCTGAAGTTTCTAAGAGTAGCAAGTTCGTTGCTCCTCCAAAGAAAGAGAAGTATAATTTGAAGGAAATATGCCCTAGAGGCAATAATAAAGTTATTATTTATTTCCTTATATCATGATAAATGTTTATTATTCATGCTAGAATTGTATTAACCGGAAACATAATACATGTGTGAATATATAGACAAGCAGTGTCACTAGTATGCCTCTACTAGACTAGCTTGTTAATCAAAGATGGTTAAGTTTCTAACCATAGACAAAGGAGTTGTCATTTGATTAACAAGGTCACATCATTAGTTGAATGATCGATTGACATGACCCATTCCATTAGCATAGCACCCGATCGTTTAGTATGTTGCTATTGCTTTTATCCATGACTTATACATGTTCCTATAACTATGAGATTATGCAACTCCGTTTACGGAGGAACACTTTGGATACTACCAAAAGTCTGGCAACGTGCTGGGTGATTATAAAGGAGTACTACTGGTGTCTCCAAAGGCGGATGTTGGGTTGGCGTATTCGAGATTAGGATTTGTCCTCCGATTGTCGAGAGGTATCTCTGGGCCCTCTCGGTAATACACATCACTTAAGCCTTGCAAGCATTACAACTAATGAATTAGCTGTGAGATGATGTATTACGGAGCGAGTAAAGAGACTTGCCGTGCGAGATTGAACTAGGTATTGGATACCGGCGATCGAATCTCGGGCGAAAGTAACATACCGATGA